>JAFHBV010000948.1:0-46031 GCA_019022785.1 Pseudomonodictys pantanalensis | reverse complement strand
GATCTGGGGTGTGTGGGGTCGCGTGGAGGCGGAAGAGGCGGAAGAGGACGCGGAGTCGGAGGAAGTACTACTTCTCCGGGACTTGGGTTCTTCGACTTCCTTTGTGTGTGGTGGCGCGTTCGATCCAGCCTGTGGGAGGGAAGTTGTTTGGGATATTCGCTCTTCGTAGCTGGGGTCGTGACTGTGCATTTGCGCATACTGCTGGCGGAACTGCCGCTGGGTGTCCCACTCAGAGTATCGTGCTGGGTCTGCGTTCGCTTCGTTGCGCAGAATCTCGTAGTCCTCCTCCTCCATATTGCGTATCCTGCCGTATTTTCGCCTTGCGGTCGCAGGAATTGTGCTTAGGGCTCGTTTGCTCGATTGGGAATATCACGAGGCGCTGTTACCAGAACTTGGGGTCAAAGTATGAAGCCGAAAGTCGATTACGCCGCCCTTGTCGTGAATCTGGCCACCTTCTGGTCGATTGGCTTACGTCTGGGGTTCCCGTCGACGTTGCACGAATCCCGGCTCTTTCCCCCGCAGGCGTCTTCCGATCGGCAGTGTCCTCAACCTCGGTAGCGACCTTGAGTCAAGATCAAATGAAAAGGCCTAGGAACGCGAAACTCAAAATGCGCTGTCGATTCCAATCTCGTTCCCTCCATCCATATTTGAGGGCAGCCATTGCGGCAGCTGACGGCACCGGGCCCTCCACGCTCCCTGACTAAGCCACTCTGGCACGCCCTAAGACCCACCGACTTGCTGTTGAGTTATCTCCATGCAGAGCCATTGGACAATGATCCCGACTAGCATCGTGCATTATTACCAACCCATCGTTTTCGCGTCGATAATTGCCAACTACGTCATAGGAGGGTTGAATTCGCGCTAGTGCGATGCGTAAGCAACCACAATTGGTCGGAGAATTTGTCGTCGGCGGGAGCCATCGGCTTTTCGGACGCGAAGTGCGAAAGAGACATCTCGGAACGCTGGTGTGGGTGCAGTTCAGCCTGAACTGCCTGGAATAGAGACGGATGCCGTTAGTTCGATGTGGCGGCGGAGTGATTGTAGGCTGAGAAAGAGCAAAAGGCGGGAGCAGACAATTCGAACAGATTGACAAAGGTATCAATTGGAAAAGCAAAAAGAACTGAAAACCATAACGCCGACGCTAATTCCACCCGAACCTACCCAGATCCCAAACCACCAAGACCACACCTCGGACTAACAGGCCCTGATGTACAGCCCGATTGGGCTCTGGACGTAGTGTTGAGCATACTCCAGCTCGAGACCCCGGCCACAAACCATCATAGACAAAGGCTTGCCTGCCGGACACTCTCCTGTGAATACATTCATATTCTCTCCCGGACGAAGCTGATTACCATACACAAAGCGCCGATGCCCCAATGAATTCCATGTCGCGTTGTGCGGAACGGGTTCCTCCAGTCCGTAGAACACAAGATAGGGTGCGCTGCCCTCGGAGGCTTCGAAGTGGTATCCGCTAGCTGTCGCGGGCGATCTCATCACAGGGAAAAGAAAGATAGCGGAGCAAGTCTTGCCAGCGTAGGTAGGGCTCACGTGGATGTTGAAGGCTGTGCATTTGGAATTCGTGATCTTGCTAGTGCGTGTCAGGACGAATGATACAGATACCAGAGCCGATTTATGGATTTTACCTGTGAGCAGGATTGCTGCCGAAGGCCATATCCGGCTGGGATTTGTCCACCACAGCTTTGTAATGAGGCCATCGGCTTTCGCCCTCGAGGTCCATTGGGCATTTCTTTTGCATCACCGGTGTGGCGCTGACAGTGGTATTGGAAGCGCGGGTGATAACGACATTTGACTTCATTTTGGGAGGAGTTGCTGTGACGGTAGTCCAGGAAGTGCGAGTGACGACGACATATGGCTGCGTGCTGCGACGATGCACCGTCACGGTGGAGGTAGAGGCGCAGGAGGCGGGCGTGACGGGTGTTTCCGGGCAGGTCATCGTGACCACAGCAGTATGAGTGGTAGTGCTGACAGTCGTTGTCGAGCTACGTACGGACGCACACGTGGAAACGGGGATGCAGGCAGCGGAGGTGCCAGAGCCAGGCTTCGATGGGGCGTGACTGCATTCAACACTGGGAACCTCTGGTGGGTAGTTGGTGCCGTTGTGACCCGCATCGCAATCTGGTGCGTGTGAAACTGTTGGAGCCTGGACTGGTGGCGCGACAGAGGGACAGTCGGGTCGAGGAGCAAAATTGCCTTCAGCTGTGAGTCCGATCATGACGCATTTCTTCTGACCAAATTCAGGCTTGGTGTAGATATTCCAGACGCCGTTGTCGTTGACGGGGCAGGCGTAGAAGTCCGCAGAGCCTTTGTAAAGGAAGCGCTTGCCGCAGCCAATATCAAAACCCGGGGATGCTGTCTCAAATATCAGTATCGGTGAACGCTTTGTGGTAGCGTGAGTGGAGACAAGGTAGAACTTACGGGCAGCACCCTGGTCACACTGCACCTGCGTCGTCGGCCCAGTGACGATACACCCTCTCCCTTTATCATCGATCATCTGGCCGCCGAGGTGACCGAAACTCATTGTGAACTTCCCAATCGGCAGCTGCTTGTCGCCAATCCTGTTCTGGCCATCACCGAGCTGGACCATGGGTCCGTGCACCGTACCGTGGGCGTGGATGGTGAAGTGGTATTCGCTCTGGTCGCGGGGGAGGACGGGAGGTAGGATGATTGCGGCCGATGCCACCCCGAAGGAGGCGAAAGCAAGAGCTGCCTTCATGGCGAGAATTTCGGGCGTCGATGAATCGGGTGGGATTGCTTGGTTGGAATGCAAGAAAACAATAGGAGCCCAGCTCAAATGGGAACGCTGGACCGGCTCCGTAGTAATATTCTCCTGTTGGCTTGTCGGGTGGAGTGGAGGAGGAATGAAGAAATATGCGTGAGGAAGAGCTTATATGGATGCCTCCTGGCTTGAGAATGCTCCTCCTCCGTGGCATGCTGGTGTTGGCAATTACGGAGCTTGCTCCTGGCAGGTGGAAGGGGACAGGCGGCGATTGAGGCAGCAGCTATGTTCCACCTCGTCCTGGCGCGAGAATGAGGCAGTTGCAAGTGTGGCCCAGAGGAAGCGATTCGACATTCTGGAACATGAGGGTATACAGGCGGATTTGCCTAGCCCAGTAGCACCCTGTGTAGTGGGCTGCCTGGCCTTTTCTTTTTTCATTTGCTCATGAGTGACTCCGTCCTGGAGCACCGATAGCCAATGTTCCAGAAACAGGATAACTGTCCTAGTATCCAAGACAGCGATCCATTGCCCATCCATCCCGCCCGAATCGACATCAGCGTGTTGAGTCCTATGCTACAGTCACCTCAAAGCTCGGAGCTACCAAACCGCTTGAGCATCCCCTCCTTGAAGAAGTTGGTCGGTACCTGAAGGGTATCTTCGCCTGGTAGAAACGGCTATGTAGCAAAGATGCCGCATGTGCCGCCCAAACGGTCAATCCAATAATGCCAGCTTGGGACGCCATCCACTCGAGACGGCCCTCATTCTCGGTCAAGCTAATTACACTGACAATGCCATGTGATCGATCTCCAGCTTTAGGCGTGCCTGTCATAGGCTCTCCGGGATGAGTACGCAGCTAGTCCCAGGTCGGACAAAGCAGAGTGGAGAGCATCCTTGAACACTCGGGTATGGAGGATGTGAACATCATCGATGCTCTCCGGATGCAAGAGTTGGTTGTCGTTGCGCGGCACAGATTTGACGAGCTTGAGATAGTCCTGGGCTATGCTGAAGAGGCCGCCACCTCCGAAGTCTTCGGCTGGGTCTAAGTGTACGGTTGAATTAACCATTTCGAATCTTTGCCATCGATCAAAGCTCTATCCCACATACGCGTGGGAGTAGGCATCAAACGGTCGGCAAGGCCGTCGCGCGTCGGTCCAAAAATATGCTCGCGTATGTAGTCCTAAGCAACAGCAATCGGCTCTCGCGGCCATGAAACCGGCGAACTCCAAACCCGTGAAGTTCTCGGGAATGATGGCCGTCCCCTTCATTGTAGCGGAATCCCGCCCATGCAGCTTCCCCCACTGCTACAGCTTGGGTGGAAGCTCATACCAAGACCAATAGCGTGGGGGCAGATCCGCCAGGTGGTGTTCGCGTTCAGATTCAGGCATCCCACCCTCGATTCCAGTCAGGTTTTGGGATCCTTCAATTCCACAAGCAACGGATACGCATCTTCGGGTGAATCAAAAGTGAAAAGCCGGCGTTCAGTGCACTGCAGTACCGCGACAGGCGTGATAAGCTCGTTGCATGATGCTATCCAGACCACAGGCTCCGTGGCGACTGGTCCAGATGCAGGATCAGGCTGCGGGGTACCGTATGCGGCAAGAAAGTCATCTAATACTGGGGTTAGTATGCTTCAAGTTGATCCTTCAAAAAGGAATTCTGGGTTGACGGCTGCGGGTCTCATCGAATCGGGATAGATCGAGACGCTCTTGCCAACCGATCAATGCACCCTTGTAGATGCAGTAGCGACCGTTTGGTAGCCATGCTTTTTGCGCTGACAGCCAGGCGAGTGACTTGGAAAAGCAAATACGCAGGGGACTTGCCTTTCTCTCCAGTTCCTGCAGCAGCAAGCGCCACACCCGGCAAAAGTCGTTGGTCGCCAGGAGCCACTGCTTGCTTGAATGCGCTGTTACATTCCGAGGACTAGTTGCAGCGGTGGAATCAAGTACGACAGTGATGGCCTGATCAATTATGATGGGAAGGATGCGATGATTGGACTGGAATTCCGACCTTGTTGTGTCTCCCATTATAGAGGAAACACGACTTCCCGAAACCCGCCGTAACTTTGAGCCGTATCGCGACGGTATTGTACCGGTACGTGATTGTGGGAAACTATGGTAGCAGCGGAGTGAAGCAGGGCAGAGTAGAGGATTTTGGGGGGTGACTCTGGGGACAGCCTCGGCCTATGGTTGGGACTAGCTGTATCGAGCTAGTGCTGGCAAATCACCACCTGACACCGCGAAAAAAGACGCGTCCTCCGCCATGCCTCTTCCGAAGACCCATCCTCGCGCTCTTGTCGTCAACAGATCGAATAACGGTTATGCCGCGCGTATGGAGAGCTGCGCCAGCCTCTCCCCGACATTCAGACAAATTTTGGACTACTTCCGAGGTTGCCATGCCTGAACACATTATGATTCTCTATCCTACATCGTTACCGCCTGAACATAGCAATAACTACATATGCGTACATTGATGCGTTATTGATATTAAGAGGCGGATTCTGACAGCGTCTAGGATCCCGGCATACACGTCACAGGCGCTCGACTTATGTTAACTTTCTACTGCACGAGTCAACGATGAGCTGTTCGCCGCACAGCATATGGCTCCCTACTGCAACCCATCAAATAGAAAGCGAAGACGGATGAAAGGCTAGAGTGTCGAATCGCCGAAATATCGCGCCGAAGTTTCACGAGGCCAACATGACGAAGCTCGCCATCGAAACATTGTCCAACGGGAGACACGTCCGGACGGCTCGATTGCTCGCGCTCTTGCAGGGCCATGCCAGCTCGATCACAGCGGGTTACAGGCCTGATGCCCACAAACCAGGTGTTCGCCTCTCCAGACTTGTTCAGTAGCGCCGAATACTCCCTCGGGCCGAAGCCTCCGCGGATATAATTGCCCCGCAAGCACACGCAACGGTCTAGTAAAAGCCGGATGGGCACAAGTCTGCGCCAGGGCTGGAACGGTCAACATCTCGTGGGGCGGATTTAACTCTCACCAATACGCCGTTGGGGAGCCACTAGTTTTCGTACAGTAGTGCCAAAGCCTGAATAACGCCATCGCACATTTGGTGTTTCAGGTGCAGCGCATGTCCTTCGCCCAGCCATTCCAGCCACTGTTAGACGTCACCTTTCGTCCCCACCGATCGTACATACTCCGCTTCACGTCCGCTTGCGGCCAATCCGCTCATGGTGGGTCCGATATTTACCCTTCTGCCAAACGCTCCTGTCTCGACATCCAAATCCTATCCTATCAGAATTGTCACATGAGGAAGCGTATTCAATAGCTCATGGCCCATCCTGTCTCACCATTCTTACCCCATTGCTGACCAAATATCCTGAATCCTGCGGTATAGCTGAAAGACGGGCACCAGACCGTCGACGACCGGCGCTAGCAGTGATCGGCGTCGGGGATACGGCACCCGTCTATTTAAGGTTCGGTTGGCGCCAAAAGCAACTCCACCTTCTGCAACCCTCGTGGCCACCAGGGGCTATCCCCGATGCGCTGACAGATAAAGTGGTCACAAAAAGAAAACCTCTCAAGCACGAGCATGCATGACTGCCGGCGACACGGACGAGCGATGCCAGCAATTGCTTTTCCTGGAATTGTCATCTCATCGTAGGACGTGCAGGAGAGTAATTACCGGAGCGTTGCTTGGGCGCATTCGTGACGAACGAGCATTTAGCGGTACCTTGCTGCATGTCCTTCGGCAAGCGTGCTCGTTTCTTGGTCCAGGAACAGACGCATCATGCGCCGTGCGCAGCACTTTGGAGAAACGCCGGCAGTGCGTTTAGTAGGTGCTCTAGCTTTGTGGCTGGACGTTTCTGTATGCGATTGTTGGCTCAAGTCCTGGAAACGGTCTAGGTGGCTGTGCCTGATGTATCGTCTGGACCAGTACGTACCCCAGCTAAACTCTACTCGACATGTCAATACGTGTCAGATCGCACGGCCCCGGATTAGGTTCTGAATTACAGTTGTGACACCCCTAAGATTGTGCGCTCGCCCGAAACGTTTGGTTTCTTTTGATGCAATAAGAACTCTCGTATCTAGGGCCCTGGTAAAGGGAAGCGCATGTCTACAGCCGCCCACGCCCTCTCAAGATTTGCCGATATGCTATAACATCTCTAGGGTAGAGACTCCTCTTCGTTCGATTTATTCTAGATCGCGTCTCATACCTTCGGCAACACGCTCGCAAACCATCGTCCGCGAAGACATCAACATGCCAGGTGGAATCCATCCTCCGATCGAGGTGATCGCATCATGGCCAGTCCCAAACTACGTAGACCCTGTGGAGCACCCGAAAGCAGTGATCATCGTTGCGGTCGTTCTTGGCCCTATTACAGTCTGCCTTCTCTTGGCGAGACTTTGGGTCAGGATACACATGCAGAAGAATGCTGGATGGGACGATTACTTGATGATCGCAGCTGCTGTAAGTACGAGATGCTCTCATCTCCTACCTCTGCTAACCTTCCCAGCCAGTAATCATAGGCATGACCGTCATGGCGCCCCTTGGTGAGCACTCTCGATACCCGCGACCTACACGACTCTAATTCGCGCAGTGACCGACCACTATCACTTTAATAAACATGTCTGGGACGTCGTACCGCACTTCTTTGTCATCCAGCGCAAATTCGTGCTGGCACAGGAGGTCGCCTTTTGTGTCTGCTCCGGACTGATCAAAGTCTCCATCCTCCTCTTCTATCGGCGCCTCTCATCCCGGTCCGTGTCAAGGGCTTTCCGACGGACCACCAAAGCTACAATCGTGTTCATTGTCGCGTATTCAATTGCCTTCACCCTGGTACCCATTCTCGGCTGCCGCCCGGTGTCTGCATTCTGGGACCAGCTCGATATCGTTAAGATGGCAAGGGGGTACAAATACTCTTGCTTCAACGAGGGCGCAGACGTGTTCGCTGCCGGCGTGATCTCGTCCGCGCAGGATCTGCTCACCGCGGTGCTGCCCACCTTCTTCTACTGGAACCTGCAGATACCAACACGCCAAAAGATGGCTCTGTTTGGGGTCTTCGCCGTGGGATATTGTACGGTCGCGTTAGGGGCCTTGCGCGCTTACTTCAGCTACGAGGTGTTCTTCAAGACATACGATGTGACGTGGGTTGGATGGCGTCTCTGGCTCTGGGGCTTGGTTGAGATCCATCTCGGCGCCATGTGCGCCAACGCCCCCGCACTGAAGGTCTTCTTCGCGCACTTCCTCAGAGTGGAGCGGTTCACCTCCCGGTCGAAGTCAGGAGGATCGGGGAAGTCGAAGGCCAAATCCAGCCAGTCTGCGTCGTCGCTATACTGCAAATCGGCATCAGCGCTGGAGAAGATGGCGTTCTGGAAATCGGCAAAGCACGGCTATTTGTCGGAGCCGCATACAGACGTCACGGTGGACTCGCACGGTCGTGTGCATGTCGACAAGGATAGTCAACTCTTGATCT
The DNA here is from genome assembly GCA_019022785.1 of Pseudomonodictys pantanalensis. NCBI lineage: Eukaryota > Fungi > Ascomycota > Dothideomycetes > Pleosporales > Parabambusicolaceae > Pseudomonodictys > Pseudomonodictys pantanalensis. The sequence goes on along the minus strand of JAFHBV010000948.1, from coordinate 37,862 downwards.
CGTTGCATTCGAAGAAAAGTGGCCCGGGATTCTCCCAGGATGAAGACATAGAGGTACGTGCGCACTGCTTGCATTCCCATGCTACTATCCGGGCATGGACGCTGATTATGACCGGACAGATGGGCCATGGCAAGGCCTACAGCGAGCACGGCGAATCGGTAAGGTCAGAGACGCAAGAAGACCTCCAGGCTTTGCCTAGAATATACCGCAAGGGCACGCTCACCAAGCCACTTCCGCCTCCTCCACCCGCCAAAATAGCATCCAGCCCGTTCGCCTCGCGCCATGACCGCAAGACGTCGATTTGACACACGTATCATGCAATCGACCATATAATGAGCCACAAGCCTAATGATCATACTTCCTGTTTCCATTAGCGATGAAAAAGCTGGGTTGAGTTCACCATGGTTCTTGGCGTTTCGGATATGTCTTTCGTTCCAATGATACCAGATGCATCGTTCTCGTTAGTCGAGCTGTAACACAATCTTCATTTTCCCGATATCCTTCCAGTGTCTCCGGAATATGCATGCGATTGTAAGAGCCTTGGTGTTGGAGCAAGCTTGAGCAAGCTTGCGCGCCAACTCTCCGATCTTGCCGGTGATGCAGCCATGTGCTCCAGACACAGTTTCGGCGTAGCGAGCTCATCGTCTCTCTGCAGATCCACAGCCCTGATTGCTTACTATCAGATCACTCGATACCCAAACGAGACAGAACTCGATGATGGCTCTCCACGGGCAAGTGATTTATTTGATTCATTCTGTTCGCATCGGTCCAACCACAGGTGTCGTTCGTTGCCACAGCCTCCCATCCTGAGCCTAGGCCCTTCGGTGTCAGCGTAACACAAACGCGGGTGCGCACACTTACTTCCAGCCCACGCGCCAACACCTTTTCATATTGAGAATTGGATAGACTTTGTCAACTACTGCGCCAGGTGATGTCGCCCTTGCAGTCCTTTTCCATGTTCGTCATCGGCCCACACTCATCTAACATCGCATGGGTGGCTAGCGCTTACGATAACTAAGCACATCCAGCGCAGAACCCGTTATGCGAGGTGCTGCATTTGTCGCTCGTACTCGTGTCCGGGCACGGCGGGCCCGGATCTCGCGGTAGCAGTACCAGCCTCGGAGTTTCTGGTCGAAGACGCGGTGGCATTCCGGCCGATTGTGGTATCGAGGCGGGGCTCACTATGAAGGGTGCAGTCGAGGACAGGCGCGGGAGTCTGGCGATGGCTGCGATAGTGGTGATGAGGAGGCTAGTGAAGCCAGTGAGAAGGATGGTGTTGCCCGTCCTGAACTGAAGCATGGTTCACAGTATAGTCGAAGATTGTGTTCCGGTTGAGTAGAATAGGAATGACGGGAAGCAGTGATGGCTGGAAGTGAGGACGAATTCATGAGAGCGGTTGGGGTGGGAGGCTTCTATTTACGCAATGGCGTAATGCAAGAGCCGCAGTTCAGAGGAAGGAGCGGTCGTGAATGTAGAAAGAAATAAGCAACGGGGGGCTCGTGACTGCAGCTATCGTCACTTCAAGGCGTCATACTCCTGGAGTCACTGGACGAGCTGTGTGCGATTGCGGTGTGCGTCCACATAGGAGATGGCTCTTGAAATCGACTGGCAAGAGAAAAAGTCACAAGTCACGGGGAGATCCTGGAAATCGATGCAATCATAGCCTACGTAACCAGCCAAAAGATCACAACCTCATATCCAGCCATTTGGTTGACAACAACAGCTAGATGAGCCATTCCAGAACGCCAGTCAATGCCCCTCTGAGACGAACTTCAAGAGCCATCAGAATCCCCTTCCTCCCCGTTCGGATACTCTTTAGCATCTTCATACTCTTCATCATCCTCATAGAGACCAGTATTGGGATCCTCTCCGACATCTTCCTGAATATGAGCACCAGGCTCCTCCTCCTCATCATCGTCGTCCCCATGGTCGGACTGTACCTCCCCCTCTCCAACATCGCCTCGAGGACCTAAGGACGTGGGACCAAAACTGCGGGCCTCCTTTTCGGCCATAGTGCCTGCGAAAAATGGATGTTCTTCAGCAAGCGGCTTGCCCGTCGTAATATATCCCAGTGGTGTGTGCTCGAAGTCTTGACCTTTGCGGCGCATGGCGAGCCATTCGTGAACTAGGGGAAATCAGTATCATAGTTTTGAATGCAGTAACAGCCTTAAACTTACGGAAAGTGAGTGGTTTCTTATTGAATGCTTTTCGAGGGGCAGCAAAGTATGGGTCGGCAGGAGGCACGTCCGCTTCCAGTCCAAGGTAGCCAAGAAGATCGAAATATTCATCCCAGTCGAAATACAGTTTGCCGGCGAAGATGCCCAATTCGATCTTGGTCCATATGGGAGCGTCAAAATCCTCGGGCAGAGGGGGAATCGCGTAGAAGTCGAGTTTGTTGAACTTCAACATTCGACGAGTGACAGGCGCATTGTACACTATAAGATGGGAGAAGCCAAGCTGGGGCCCAAGTTCCGTTTCCCCACGAAGGATGGGAATGAGATCATTCGCCTCCTCAGGACTCACGATAAGGGCCATCTGTGCCGCGACGCTCCACAAGACCCAATGGCATGGCCGATTGTAATGATCGTGAGGGTCGAGCACATCAACAGTCCTGCTGAAGTCCGTGGAGACAAAGACCCGCGCCCTCATTGGAGCAAAGCCACCATGCTTCAGACCCAAGGCGGTCTTTTGAAGGGCAATGAACATGGCCTGATATGACTCGCTATCCGGGGGTAGCCTACCAGTCATGGCAAAATGCTGAATGTCTTTATGGAGACCTCGGTACTGCAGTGGACGATACCACATAGGGCGTTGGATCTCGCGGATGCTCTCTACTTCATACTCGACTTCACGTTCTCGTTCGACCTCGATCTCGACCTCTTCAAGGGCTGACGCATGAACGGCAGTGCCATCATCTTGGAAAGCCTTCTTCCGTAGGTTCAGCTCAGCGGCGAACTCTTCGAGAGCTCCGCTGAAGTCGGAAGCCTTCACGCCCTTGTTCCGACGAGATGTCTTTGGCTCGTACAGCTGTTTCAGAGTCTGCTGCTCCTTGGCTCGCACCACCGAGAGCACTTTCTCACGCGCCATAGGGTCCTCCAGATAATCGGGACTATCCAGTTTTGCTTGGACATGATGCAGGTAATTGGTGCCTTGTGTGAAATAGAGGGGCTCCAACTGCTGAATGAGGTTGCAAGTCTGATTCATGAGCCAATGTATTACATCGGAGGAATCAATAAACCGGCTTGCACCCTGCTCCCGCAGGTCCAAGATGCTGTGGTGTACTTCCAGTGGGGAGAAAAAAGTGACTGATTGTGATTGGCCTAGAAGCCTCAATCGCATGGCTGCTTGCACCAATGCATCCTTAGTGAGATGCTGTCCCAAGGTAAGTGCGGCGTGAGCGTCTGGGGGAAGCTTAAGATCTGTTCCTCTACAGTGACTCTCATCGAGGTACACTAGGCAACGATCCAAGTTCTCTGCAAATGCCGAAGCTAGAAGTGGGATATTTCTGCCGGTACGGTATAGAACCCATGCACGGGAATCTGTCTCGAAATAAATGGCTGCGCTAGCCTCCGTGTCGATATCCAACCACTGCTTTGCGAGACTGCGGTTGTCATGCTCTAGAATCTGAGCACCGGCGTCGATGAGTATCCGAATGCTTCTTTTTGGTCGCTGATCCCACTTCTGACGCTGAAGAGGGTTATGAAGTTTGTGCAAAAGGTCCAGCTCAGATAGTCGCCTGCCGTCCGGATGAACCGCTACTTCATAGCGTCGGTTACGCCCGTCGAGCAAGTATGCAAGGACCTCTGCACTCGTATGTGATAGCTGGGGCAGATCTTCTTGCTTGATGTTCATTGGCAGCTGATGTCTCGAATCGTTCGTGCCTGAGAACCCTGTCGTGCGGCATTTCGTGTCGCTCGCGGGATCGAACAATACAAGATCCCAGCCGGAGGCCTGCAATTTGGTTTTGAACTGTTTGGCATACCGCGGGAAAACCAGATTGTTGAGATAGAAGTCCAGCAAGTGCACGTTGTTTCGAATATGCCCATGTAGTTGACTCAGCTGCCAACCATCTTCCACGTTGATGGACGCAAAGTCGGTCAATTCTGCCGGAACTCCGGTGTTGCTCCACTTCTCGTATTCTAGGCTGGGTTCATCGGTTTTGAGGAGTTCGTCGAAGGCTTGTTTGAACTGTGCGAAACTCAAGCCTTCGTAATAGAATGATAGGCAAGTGAGGATGATGGCTACATCAGCGTGGCCCCACTCGGAGGTAGGACTAGGTACGCCCTTTGCCTGGGAAGGGTTAGCTGCCGCACATAATCATAAAGTAAAATTACATTTCCCCGAAATTTGCGTGGGGGGAGCAGGCCACTTACTTGGAAAGGAACCGCAATTGGATCTCGAGACGGATGCAAGCCATACTGCACATTCCAGCGCTTCTTGAGAGTCGACAGCAAGATCCTGTGAACGAAAAGCCCGCGGAGAAGGAGCGCGGTCTTGACCAAGCGCGCATTGTCTCCAAACAGCGCGTAAACTTGCTTGACCAATGCCGTATTGATCGTAGGCAAGGATATGAAAGCCTTTACCGCATTCTTGTCAGTTTGCGGCATATCGGCGCAAGGTAGTATAGACTCCGAGCCCTGGCAGATTGCTGCAACAAGACGGGAGATTAGGTACTCTTCGGCATCACGGCGAAGGAAGTACAATAAAGGGTAGCCTCCGACAGCACGTTTGACGATCTCTAGGCTGCGGGGAAACTTGTGCTGTACCGCAGGCAATATAGAGTCGATGAGACGCAAGATCGCCTGAACTGTTTGCCATCGAAGCGGGTGACCATCCACAGTCATGTGGGAGCCAGATGGATAGATAAGCTGCGTCTTAATAGCGAGAGAAACATCGCATTCGTCCAAAACGTCTCTCGCATGTGTAGCCAGCCAGTCTTGTGTGCTGATCATGACGGAGGCAGATTCGATGTTTCCGTCGCTTAGTTGTTGCATTCCGCTGAGTTGGAATGACAAGATATGTTCAGGCAGACACAGTACTAGGCCACCTAAGGCGTGGGTTCTCGTATGCAAATCCTTGAAGAGCTGCATGAGGTCGCTGCGGGTGGGGGTCTTGCGAGAGAAGGGGATGTGGACGATCTCGCGATCCACCAGTCCACCCAACTTTGCTTGAAGGACTTGGGCAGATTGGAGTAGTAAAGCTCTCGGCACCACAAGTCTGGCCAGGTTGCTCTGATCAGCCAATACGCTTGCGACCATTGCTACTTCAGTTAGATTGAAACGTGAGATGAATGTTGATAGGTATAAACTTACGAAGAATGCAGGATGTTTTGCCTTTGCCCATCAGAAGCTGACAGACTGAATTCTGGCCGGACTCTGGCGCAATCGTAGCCAAGGCAACTTCGACCTGCTCCTCACGCAACATGATATTCCCATCGATTTCGAGCAGGAGCCAGTCAGTGTACTCTAAAGGATCCCAGTTGCTGTGTCCGCTGTTTGCCTGTTCGTCTGCCAGTTGCTGGAGCTTGTTCTTCTTGGATGCGTCCTCGATCCTAAGTAGCCGTTGATAAACAGTGACTTTGCGGCCCAAATCAACAAGAGCTTCCTTCATGCCATGCCCAAACAGGGTCCCAGACGTAGAGCGTAATTCTTTGAGAAGCTCAAGTACCGTTACCCTGGGCCAAATATGACCGCATTCGAGCCATACCGCGCGTCGGTCGCCGATTTGCAAAGCCTGACGAATTTCCATCACGGCCTGTATCACTTCTTGCCTCGCGACATCAATGTAGCCACTGATCTGAGTCCAGTCGACTATCGAGGGCTGAAATTTGGGTCGAGCAACGTGCGAAATGTAAGCTTCAAGACTCTTCAGCAGCTCGACACCATACCGCTGGTGCACAGAAGAAGGGGAATACCGAGAGAGAAACTTTTCCAGGATCTGCTTGAGTTCCTGACAAGCTCTGGGGATCCGCAACGCTACTTGGCGCGTAGGCCGGGTCTGCACCATTGAAGGAAATGCGCTCAAATTCCTCGCTGCGTAAGGCAGCGGCCGACTTGATAGAGGTTTCCTAGTTGAGATTCTGGTGTCGTCTCCGATAGCTTTCGCCAGAAGTGAGCGAATCGAGGGACGATCAGAATTCTTTTGCCTTGTGGGGTAGACGCTCCTAGGGTCTTTCACAGGTTGCAACAAGGCACTGGCCTTGTAAGCTGAGTCTTGGCTGGCATGGCTGTCCAGAATTCTCTGCACCTTCTTCAGATATCCCGTAAGCTCGTAATTCTGTGTCAGACGAGTCCACTCGTGTCGAACGCTCTCCAAGGCTTGATCAGCATCAAGCAATCTCTCACTGATGGGAAAGAGCTTGTCCCGGTCCAGCTCCCGGTTTGGCCACTGTGCTCGGATGGATTCCGCAAAGAGCGGGATAGCGCGTATGAGCTCCAGTTCATGGCGATTTTCAGCAACGATATTCTGTGCACGCTTTTTCGTTGGATCGGGCGAAAATGTCTTCTGGGCATCTTGCATCAGAGTTGTAAGGTATGAAGCCTGAGGAGCGTCATCTGCCCGGAAATGAAAGTAAGCCGGCCATTGTGGTACAGGAATCGTCTTTACATCTTCGAGTTTAGAGAAAGAGACAAGTACTTTCAGCAGGTCCACGTTAACATCAGTCCGGAATGCCATAGGGCCGTACAGAAACATCAGGTGATGTTTGTCTACGGCAGAAGAGTCCAATGCGTGCTGAGCCAGAGAACCCCAATCCGTCTTAAGATCGACCGCAAGAAGATCCGTGATGAGACTACGATGGAATTCCTTGCTGTAACCGCCAATGAGATGCGAATCTTGAAGCATTTCAACCAGATCCGGCATTTTTGGGGGTGTCGAGTCCCATTGCAGAATCATGTTTGACACTGTCAGGACATTCAAGCGATCCGGGGTTTGCTGAAGCCGATCCCTAGGAATGTAGTATTGATCGGGAAACCTTGAGCTGGAGTAAGTCCGTGAGAGTGCGCGAATTCCCAGGTGACGATCTCCTGACGAGACCCGAGGAGGCTCATCCGGAAGGTTCACTAGAGCGAATCTACTCAATTGGGAATGCTTCTTGAATATGCGCTCTATGCAGGCTCGGTAACGGTCATCCTGCATCCAGATGGTGAATTCGGAGCGCCATTTGACTGTTTCCATGCACTTGAGATCAGGGGGATAGTAGACTCGTTGTGGTGAAAGTTCCGCTATGCGTGCGAGAATATCCAACTGATCGGGTAGCAGAGGCCGCCAAGGTTGGTATGCTCCTGAATCAAGAAGCGACAATGCTTCCTCGCCGCCTGTTCGTCTCGTCAGACGATCCGGCAAGAAGTGATTAGTGTAGGCATGAAGCAAAGCCCTTGTATATAAGAGTCGTGGCTCCGGAGGACATTCAATGCGCCCAAGGACATCGTTGATACTGAATTGCAGGTAAAGACCTTCTCCAGTCTCGATTTCCACGGCAGTATGATCACCAAGCCGATGACAATGGACCTGGCCTATGGGAACGAGGATACTTCGCTGGCGCCGATTCGAGACTGACTGGATGATAAGCATGCTTCTCAGACCGTACCAAGTCCCGGCATCTTGATTTCGTGGGATTGTCACCCCCAAGCTATCACACCGGAGCAGACCCTTGTTGTTGATGAAGAACTTCAACTCTAGGCGCTTGAGCTCGACCGAAACTCTCCCATCATCCGCACAGAGTACGACAATTTGAGAATTATCCTCGAATCCTTGGAAAATTCCAGCGATAGCCATAGCTAGAGGACTTTCTGGATCAAGTAATTGTGATCCGCGCCGAAAAGCATTAGCACCAAAGACATGGTTGCCAATATTGATGCACCAGTTTCCCGGCTTGGTCTTCCAAATATCCCGCTGCCGGCAATCAAGCATTCCTGTGGCAAGATTCAGCCAATGAAAGCAACCGTCCACTAGTGGGCGAGGCAAGTCGCACGTAATCCCATCACTGAAATATGCCCGAGGTACAAATTCCAGCACAGCGGAGCCGTTCGGGATAGTTTTCACAGCTCTTACGACCAGTCGGTTATCTGCAGTCATACCCAGATGTATTCGATGGTCGTGTGGCATTGCATCTATGATGGCATAGGACATGCCAGGCATTGAAGATGAGAAGGCCCTGAATTTCCTGCTCCCAAAGAGCTCACGGTATATGGTATGCGTACGATATTTCAAAGGGACAACAGACAAGTCACGACCATTGACTAGTAGCGTCCCATAGACGTAGTTGTAATGGATATGATACTTTGTTGACTGTTCCGTGGATTCGATCGTAAGTAGAAGCCACCATGGGTGAGTGTCTGAATCCACAATCGAGAGCGTGGTTGGAGAGTCCGGTGGAATAGGCCATAGTTCGTTGATGGCAGCTTCAAAAGTATGCTTGTTATTCAAGATGGCCGACGAAAATGTATCTCGGTTGTCGTATGCGAAAAGGACGTCGCGAACGACGGCACTTCTAAGGTTGAAAGGCATCGTTGCGAAATTTAGACCAAGAGCATCATGCAGAGCGATGGAAGAAAGAATGAAATGCTTCAGATGTTCAGCAGACGGGTTGTCCAACACCTGTGGCTGAAGATGTAAAGTCCGCTTGCACAACAGTGAGGCCCAAATCAAACTTTCAGATGGTGTGCCGCTCTGTTCCTCTTGCAATGACTGTATCGTAGAGCACCACTCACTCGTGATGATCCGCGCGCGAGCCAGCATCTCAGTCGCCTTAGCTCGAAATTCCTGCGACGTAGCACAGGACGCCATCTTAAGCAGCATGCTAATCAGCATGTCCATTTGCACCGACTCCCGCCAATTTCGATGAATGGCTTTAAGGCGTGTGCGAATCTGCTCGAGGAGCGCTTCTGAGAAGGTATCATCAAGAAAGCAGTAGTGAACCATTCCACGTGGATCAAGTGTAGGGTGAACAGGTCCCAATTGATGGACCAGGCGTGTGACGACTGCCCAGGTCGAATCTGTGGAAAAGTTGACACTTGTCGAGCCAAGTTCACGAAGCAAACTTGGCCAACGAATAGCGTCACCAACCAGCAGCTGTTGCCAAGCGACAAACTCATGAGCATTGATATCAGGAGGGCAATGAGCTTGACTTGCAATAGCCTCATTTGACGAAGGCCATGTTCGGTAGGAGAGCTGAAGTGAAGCGTATGGAGAGTCCGAAGGGAGTTTCATTAGGAAGTGACCTAGGAAAGAAGGTTCATCCTGGTGATTCGTCCATCCGCCGGTGCAATCGTCATGGTAGTAAAGCTTCAGGCCACAGGGTCTGCATATCTGGTCCAGCGGTACCGGAAAGTGTCTTGTCGCATAATGAGTCAGCAAATGAGGCTTGACCCGAGATGCCAAGGACACTTTTGATCGTGGTATGCTATGGTGGACATAAGCACGAAGTTCGGAAAAGTCGCGCACACGATACACCTCTCCATCCGTAGCATGAATTCCGCCGTAAGCCAAGGACGACAAGATTGTCCAAGTTGCGTCCCTGTAGGCGGCAAAAGCCTTCGGACAGGCCACTTCGAAGACGGCGGCCTTCGCCGCGAACTCGGCATCTGGTAGAGGATGCTCGTGGATTCCAATTCGTATCGAACACATCCTTCCGTAAGTTTTGCAGTATTCGCATGACGGATGGATTTCGATAAGCTGGCCGAATCTGTTTACTACAGTTTCCTTCGTACAAGAAAGGGTCCCCAGCATTTCGAAGAGCTCAGCATGCTGGTCAGACTTGGTGTTCCATTCCTCTTCCTTGGCAAGTCGGGATTCCTCGGCATCTTCTTCAATCATAAGACGAAGCTGAATCATGTCCTCGTTCTGATCGAAATATCGTGCAGCAAAACAGCTGGAGGACGGCGATGCAAATATAGTCTTTGCAGAAACTCCAGAATCGACGCATCGTTGGCTAATGTAGGCCCGGACAGTTTGCGCGCGGGTCATGTCTTCGAGGCTGAGAAGTTCTAAGGTATCCAAGATAACTTCTGTGAACCCAGGATGAAATTCGTGCAGAAGGGAGTAACAGCTTAGCGCACTCTTGTCCATTTCGACCCAAACTTCCAGCGTGTGGAGAAGCATCTTGCTCTTTAGTTCCGGATACCCGTCAAGCTGGTGACCAACAGTGGTGATATAATGCTGCACATCTTGTGCTAAATCTTCGCACCTGGACTCATCGTTGTCCCACAAACCAATCTCTAGCTCAGTTGGACAAAGGAGGCGCTCTTCATAAGCTCGTAATGTGAGCAAAGGATCCACGACGTTGAGGTAGGGCTTCGCCACGGTGGCGCGGGTGTAATATTGGCCGAGAAGATCTGAAGGAGATTCAGATATGACCTGGCTGCCAGCCTTACGTCCAGACAAAATGTTTCGAAGGTACGGCCCGCTGTTTCGCAAGTTTAGCACGAGCTCGCTGGGGTAGACAACCTGTCGAAGCTCCGGCACGGTCCGCTCGCTGCTTCTTTGAAATCTTCTCCACCTCATCCCGAGGAACTTCTCGACATCCACAAGGATTTGATGGAAACCAGGGCCCAGACCACGAAACATGTGTTCCTGCGCTGATTGGACATGGGATCCAGTAGCGCCGGAATCTGCGTCGATTTTCGCAAGTCGGTTGCCTAGCTTCTGGCGAAGAAAATGTGCCGCTTCGCTGGGCAGAAGGCGGTAGGAAGCCTGCAGCAGTCCCGAAATGAAGACACACATGACAGTCTTGTAATATAGTCTTCCTAGCTCTGCCCCCAGAAGCGCGTACAGATGGCGTTGGAGAGCAACACGAAGTACCAGATATCGGGGAGACCTTCTCCAAGGCTTCTGAGCATTTTCGAAGGAGACTGTATCCCTAACACGCTTGCGGAGAATCTTGACGTGATGTTGCGATCCGCGAGCCTCCAACATTGTCATGAGGAGACCTGAGACCAGTGCCGGACTGCTTGTGTCGCGTATCTCCGGGAGAGGAGCAGCGGCCTTGCGTGTAATTGCAGAGAATTTCTGGACCGGTTCGAGGGCCGCTTGTACGATAAAGTCGACCACATTTTCCATGAATGATTCTTCGGAGAAATGGCTGTGGGATATAGAGACAGCATGGCCAGGGAAGTCCCACAGCAGCGCGTTCTTTGAGGCCATAACGGCTGTGCTGGTTGCCGACGTCTCGAAAACTTCGAAAATAACATCCGCGTCCGATGCGGACCTGTTAAAGTCAGCAGATGTAAAGCAAGTGCATAGTCTCATCATACTTACTGGGTTCGATGGTAGACCAGAAGCGCTGCGTTTTGCGCCGGCAGATGCAGCACCAGCATATCATTCCCAGACATGTTGCGGAGTTCATGCATTAATTTCGATTTGTGTATTGTGCCGGACACATTTATCGCATGCGATGTTTCAAGCCCGCGGTAGACCGTTACCAGGTGGGTATTTGGAGGGGCGCATTGGCTAACTTTGAGGACGGCTTCCTTAAGGCGCTCGAGCAGCGCACTATCAACGGCATTGAGGTTGCCATCTTCCGCTCCCGGTACGTTTCGAGGTAGAGCAACGTGGTAATACTGCTTGAGTAGGAACTCTCGAGAAGCAGCCATGACTGCGCCGCACGAGCCCGTCGCTCGGCGGGCAGATCGAGCGGAATAAGCAGAGGATGTGCAGGAAAAGGATCGATCGGGTTGAGAAAGTAAGCGGTTGAGGGATGTCGTATCGAAATGAGTGTGCGTGAGGGTGAGGAAGAGAGAGAAAGAGAGAAAAAGAGAGAGTGTGTGTTTGTGCTGCGCGTACCCGTTCGAAAGGCTGGGTTTCACGGATTATTAGTTGTTCCGAGACGCGCCAAGCATTATGTCGATTGAGTGAAAGTTTGAGCGGGACGCATCCGTCCTAATATCTTGACCAGCGCCAGGCAGATGCTCCGTCTATCGAATTGCAATCTATCATTGCACACTTCTTGCAGGGTATTATTCGAATCCGCGTTTTCCCACGATGAACTGCGTAAAGTGGCTGACGTTTCTAGGAGATAACGGCCTTGAGTAGTCTCGCCTGGTGATCCATTGTTGGTAAACCAGTTGTTCAAGAGTTGCCCCGCAAATACCCCAGGCAACTGTACTGAGACTGGAGACACTTGGCGTCTTGCCGATAGCCAACAGTCGCTCCTAATGGTACCGAACCGTCCGATGAAGGAAGGACACGTACTCAGTTCCAGGTTTTCGGGGCTAAGGCAGCAGGAGCCAGCTATGGGTTTCAAAGGCATATCGACGAAGCAAGGTTGAGGGCCGCATCGTGTCCGTATCCATTGTTGAGATCGTCCTGTCGCTGCTGGATCGCGAAACCGCAGATGGACTATACGCAGAACAAATTGGAATGGCGCGATAAAGAGCTGGGTAGCGCAGCTCAGTCTCAGAGGGTGCGGGGTACTGCCGTTTCGACAGGTGAGTGGAGACGCCACCTGTGGGGGCGCAGAGGAAGGCCCGCTCCAGGCAATGAAAGAAACAAATATAGTAAAGGACGGATCGATGGTGAGAGAATTAGGATGTGGACAAAAAGAAGAAGGGAGACAGTAAGGAGACGACTGATGATAATAGGCAAAGTATGCCACAGGATGAAGAAATCGATTTCGACCATGAAGGCCCCTCACCGCAGCCACAAGTTGAAGCCAGACGCTGGTCGACCGTGATTAGTTAGGCTGGGGGTCAGTGCAGAGTCAAACGGAGGCCACTGATCAGCCTGACATCGCATCGTTTCTAGTGACGATCAAGGGCAAGTCGTAACGCTGGTCAGAGCGGTGTACTGATTGAAGCACATGCGCCCTGCCACTTCTCGCATGCTACTGGACATCCTGACAAGATCTATCGTCCCTGGCGGTAGGCGAAAAGTCTGGGGCACATGTGCCGCACGAGCAAACTCCTAATAGACGATATATCGAGCCAAGAGGTTGCTCGTCGTGTGCGCAACTCGCAATGCCCCTGAAGCGTGATCAAGCGCTGCCTACGCGCATCTTGAAGCTCCTGATCTCCGGCTACCCTTCGCGTTGGTTTCATACAAGTCCCTAAGGCTGTACATCATTCGCGCGCGGGTATGCAAGCAAGCGCAGCGCGAATCGGGATCGGAAGAGGCGGCGAACGAGTGGGTGCGAGCGGCTTCGGGCCGCGGTACAGCTTGCAAGACCTAGGCGGGGGTATCAGCGAGATAGGCGAAGCATGAAAGATATGGATTTACCTACAGGAAGAGTGCACTGCGATGCAATGGGCGGCGGACACGCGTCGAGAGCGATGCAGAAGTCTGCGAATGACGGCGGTGTTCGCGGCTGACAAAGCCGAACGATTAGCCGGAGCAACAGCCGGTCGCTCCCCCTCGAGATCCTCGCTATCAAATATTTGTGTCACACCATTCGTCCATGACTCTTCGATTTTTTCACGATCCTTTTCGATATCTCAAAGCTGAAGCCAATAGGAGTTGGCAAATGGAAGTCCGATTCCGACCACATCCCGCCATCCACCTCGGCATTTCGGCACAGCAACCCCCCGCAACACTCCCTGGGGCATGAACGAACCGTCCAAAGAGACTACGAAGAAGACGGAATGGCGCCGCCGCCAGAGGATCAGGCGTATCGGAGATAGGCTAAGTGCGCGATGATTTTGGAGGAACCCAATCTCATCGCTTGCCCCAACAATCTTCTCTTCATTTCTGCGTTTTCTGTGCGCCCTGGTTTTCGGTTCCGCTCCCGCAAGTCAAAGTCATCGCTAAGAGGGAAGAACATGGGCATCGACGAGAAAGAGTTCGGGAGCAGGCAGTCCGAAGAACAGGCCGCCTCGGAGGCTGAGTATGACGATGATAGCCGTTCATCCTTATCGTCGGCGACGACAACATCGACACGCAGCTCTACGGACGAGGAACGCGAGTCGATCCACCAGACGCTGAGTCGCAATGCAGGGCTTGAGGAAACCGACAAAGGGCTGGCGAATATCACCACGGTTACGACGAATATGACGACTGACCCGCGCTTTGAGATTGACTTCGATGAGGCCGACAACCCACAGGATTGGAATATGAAGAAGAAAAGTCTCGTTATTTTCTTTATGTCTTTCTCGACTCTGATTGTCGTCATGTACTCAACGTCATATACAGCCGGCATTCCAGGCATGATGGAGACCTTTGGGATTAGATCTAAGACTGTGGTCGTGCTGGGCATCACTACGTACCTGGCTGGTCTTGCCCTGGGTTCCATTGTCCTTGCGCCTCTCAGTGAAATGTACGGGCGGCGGCCTGTCTACCTCATCGCTGTTGCTATGTTCACTGTGTTAATCGTACCCTGCGCTACAGCGCACAACCTCGCCACCATTCTCGCCGTTCGATTCCTCGGTGCCATTGCTGGCTCTGCAATGATCTCCAACGCTCCGGGAACTGTGGCTGATATAGTCAGTGATGACTACCGCGCATTGGCCTTTAGTATCTGGAGTATTGGGCCAATGAACGGGCCTGTTGTCGGTCCAGTGATTGGAGGATTTGTATTTCAGTACATGGGTTGGCGTTGGACCAACTGGGTCGTGATGATTGGGTCCGGCGCATCCTGGTTCATGGTATTCTGTACGTTTCCCATGTCAAAACGAAACATTCCATCTCTAACTTTATCGCAGTGGTTGGAGAAACGTACGCGCCTGCCATTCTACGAGCCAAATCCGCCAAAAAGCGAAAAGAAACAGGCGACGAACGTTGGCACTCACGATACGACGACAAGAAAAGGTTTTGGCCTATGCTTAAAGAGAACCTGGTACGGCCGCTGGAGATGTCAGTCAAGGAACCAATTTGGTAAGTCTCACTATCCTTGTGCTGATCGTGTTTGCTGACGCTCAACCAGTATCTTCTGGAACGTGTATATTGCGCTCGTTTACGGCGTGCTATACCTCTGTTTCGTGTCCTACCCTATTGTATTCGGGGAATTGCGAGGTTGGAGTTACGGCATGACTGGTCTTGGTTATGTCGGTATTGGCGTTGGAGGTATACTGCCCCCAGCGCTCCCTCAGGACCTACTAACATGATGCAGGTCTGATTTGCATCGCATCTGAACCGCTTCTTCGACGGTTCATTAATTCGCACAAGCCCGACCCCGAAACCGGCAAGCCGCCTCCCGAGGCTATGGTCAGCGTTGTATGCATCGCTGCAGTGTCGGTTCCGGTTGGCGAGATGATCTTTGCCTGGACATGCACACCTAACGTGCACTGGATTGCACCAATTCTCGCTGGGATACCTTTCGGTGCCGGAAATTGTGGCGTCTTCATCTACGCATCGAACTATCTCGTTCACTCCTACGGCATCTATGCTGCATCTGCGTTGGCCGGTAATGCAGTGCTTCGAAGCGCAATGGGAGGCACGCTTCCGCTCGCAGGCCCAATGATGTAAGTGAGCATGACTGTACGCATCTACCACTGGCTCACGGTCCTGCAGGTATAGGACACTCGGCCCGCACTGGTCAGCAACAATGCTTTCTCTCATCGAATTCGCCATGATACCTATCCCACTCGTGTTCTACCGCTATGGCCACAGGATCCGCCAACGCTCAGCGCTCATCCGACGCATGCGCGAAGACAAGGAGAAGCTGGAAAGCAAGAAGAGGAAAGCGGTAGAGAAGGAAGAAAGGGCGAAAGCGAGAGAAGCTGCGCCAAACGAGAAGGAGATACTGGAGGTCTAGGAGGAACGCATGGGTGGGCATCTATATGCATTTTTCGGCGCGCGAAAAGGTTTAGGCAACAACAAGGTCGGTCAGTAATAGCATAATGAATCTAATTGAAACAACAGAGCTCTTCATTCGCCGAATCCGGTTGTGTTGCTGTCATCGAAGGATTTTGTCCCAGCGCCTACGTTATCAGCGAGCTGCGTTTATCGCAGAACCGTGGAGGCAGATGGCGTCGATCAGTGCGGGGCTGCATCGGGCGTCGGAAATCAAAATATCACTGTTTTCTGGACGGAACAATCCAATTTCTGACTCACGGTTTTAGGTATACTTGATTGGACGCACAGGCTGTTGAGAGCCACCTGGCTTGACCATCGCGTTCCGTGGGTGGTGGAAACACGCGGTATGCCTGCTTTTTCGAAACGATTCACGGACGTCCCAGCCTCGTCCTCCTTCGAGCAGAGCTTTTTTTGGCTGAGAAAGGGCGCGCGACTCCTGAGTGAACAGCAATTAGCGCTTCAGCTCGGGCAATCGTCAGCAATTTCTTCTTTTCTTCACAGCTCCGAAATGATCCAAGCATCTCCGCAGCTGTAGGCCAACGCTGCGACCGCGGCATGGTGTTTGCCTCTGAGGTAAGCAGCACTGACACCAGCACGTAGGACCTCGACAGGGGTAAGCGATCCCAGCAAAGAAGAGTCCGTGCGCTCGTAGAAGACCCAGGATATGCGCCTGAATCTGGAGGAGTAGGATCCCAGGAAATGATCAGCACTCTCAATCAACGTTTCAGAAGATAGTCCCCGGGGGCGCCGCCATACCAGAAGGTGGCTGCCAGGAACATCAGTTTTCACCTTGGGAAAAGATTAGCCTGAGTGGATTCATCCCGCTCTCGTTGACTATACCCCAAAGGAGCTGTGTCTCACTTGTTTGTACGGCTTTTGATTAAGGCCTACTGAACTTTTCCTCCTACTTGCTTTCCAATAGACGTGGTCATTGACCGACATGTCGAAAGAACGCTCATACGTTGACCTCGAAACCGCTACTATCAAACGTATCGAGACGCCAACATGGAAGCTCGCCCTCGTCATCAGCTCCCTCGGCTTCGGAGTCTTCCTCCTGGGCTTGGACGTCAACATAGTTGGCGTCGCGATCCCCAAGATAACAACAGACTTCCACTCGCTGGACGACGTCGCCTGGTATGCGTCCGCCTACCTCCTCACCATCACCGCATTCCAGCCGCTCTTCGGCAACCTGTACAAATTCTTCAACGCGAAGGCAATCTACCTAGCTTCGATAGCTCTGTTTGAGGTCGGATCTGTCGTATGCGCCACCGCGCCCAAGAGCAGCGTATTCATCTTCGGGAGAGCGTTCTTAGGCTTTGGTGGTGCGGGCTTGCTTCAGGGTGCGCTATCGATTATCGGGCACTCTGTTGCGCTGGAGAAGGTGCCCATGTTTCAGGGTATTGTGTTGAGCGGGTACGCAATCAGTGTTTGCGTGGGACCAATCATTGGAGGTGTGCTTGCGGATCACATCACCTGGAGTGCGTACGCTTCCAAAATACGAGACGATGATTACTGACGTCAAACAGGATGGTGCTTCTACATCAATGTGCCCATCGGAGCAGCGGTGTTCCTCTGCGTGGCCGCTTTCGTGAGCATCAACGCAAATGGCAAAAGTGATGAGAACCAGAGCCTTCCGCTGTCACAAAAGCTACGGCATATGGACTTCCTCGGTACGATTGCGTTCCTAGGAGCGGTATGCTGCTTGGTTCTCGCGTTGCAGATGGGTGGCCACGATGTCGCGTGGAACGGTGCGACATCGATTGGACTCTTCGTAGGATGCGGTCTGCTCACCCTCACCTTCGGCCTTCTGCAGTGGCATAGGGGCGAGTATGCGACAATACCGCCGCGCATCTTCAAGAAGCGGTCCATATACATGGGGGCTTTGGTTCTGTTCTTCCTGGGGATGTCGACATTCACGGTACGCTCTCCCCGGACTCAACGATTACGGCATCTTTAACGAACTTGCAGTATGGGGTTTACCTCCCCATCTACTTCCAGTCGATTCAAGGCGCCTCAGCAACCCAAAGCGGTGTGCGCTTTCTTAGCGTCATTATACCCCAAATGCTGGGAGTAGTGGTCATTGGAGGCTTCGTATCGAAGTGGGGTTTCTACGTACGTCATCGCTCCCTCCCTTTACGACATCCCTGACAGATCCTTTCAGATGCCCTACCTCCTCATCGGTATCATCATAACTAGCATTGGCTCCGGCCTCCTGACTCTCCTCTCATCAACCACCTCAACCACCCACTGGGCGCTCTTCATGGTCCTCGAAGGCTTGGGAATGGGGATCGCCCAGCAAGTCCCGTACCACGCCCTCCAAGCCGTTCTGCCCAAAGCCGACATCGCAACCGGTAACGGTAATTCTGTCCGTGCCCCCATTCGTGATGTAAGCTGACGCCTATAGCTATCGCGGTGTTCTCGTCCCAGCTCGGCATGTAAGTCAGACTCGTATTCAGCGCTGATTAATCACGCACTCATTTATATCACTAGGGCCATTGCCATTGCAATTGCGAATAATGTTTTCCTCGATCAGTTAGCCAAGAGCGTGCTGAGGTACACGACTGTCGTTTCGCCGATGGCTGTTGTCGCGGCAGGCGCTGGGGGATTGGCGAGTGTCGCTGGCTCGAAAGAAGTTTTGGAGGCGGTGAGATCGGCGTATGCGGATGCGCTGAGGGGGGTGTGGATTTTTGCGGTTGTCACTGCGTGTGTGGCGTTTCCGTGTGCACTGGGTATGGAGTGGTTAAATATCAAGACGGTAGCTAAGGAGAGGGAGGAGGAAGAGGATGCTATTCTGCAGCATCTTTCTGTAGTGCGTCCCGATACCGGTCGAAGTGGGGATACCGATTTGGATGCGAAGTCCTCTTGCGCATCGAAGGAGTCGCTGGCGAGCAGTGGAGAAAGCGATGCGCTGGAGCTCGGAGTAGTAGACAACGACTGGAGGCGGTTCAGATAGTCCAGATCAAGTAACGAGCCTATTGGTCTCATCACACACACAAGCGTTGAGTTTTCGCGGCCCAGATTCGCCCACCAACATCCCGCCACTACCAAAACGACAACCCCGCACAACGAAAATCTTCTGTAATCCTACCAGCCGCCCAAGAAGGCCATCCCAGCTCTGTAGGGTCCCAAAAGCCAAGCACCCATCCACCGGGATTACCCGTGTCAAGACGCGAGGCTTACGGCTGCACCAGTGGTCGCCGATCCCTCAGCTGAATACCGACGCTAATAAGACCCGGCGCGCGGCCCCATGTGCACGAGCACGGCCAGCCATCAACGCCCTCCCCGGTATCTTCCTCATTTGACAGCATGCAGAGCTGAACCTGGACTAGGCCCGCTGGGCGAAAGGTTCCCGGTGGCATGGGTGGCCGAGGACTTACTTGCCTTATGAAGGAGGACAAGGGTGCTGCTGATATACACACACCGCCGCCCTGCACTTCGTACTCTGCATTACTGCATCTCCCCTCCTTCGTATCGTCGTAGCTATCGAAAATTTGGTTTGCGGTCGCGGGTCCAAATCCAAAGAGATGTCGTCTTCGAACCTGCAGTTCCTGCCAACAGCACCGAACGATCCCAACCGGCAGTGGAAAATCGACCATGCAGGCAGAATACACAAGCGCGAATGGATCGTAAGCACACTGAATCCACCCCGCTATCCTGAAGACAAGACGCTGACACCTGAACCCAAGGTCTCCCTCAGCGTTCTCACAGGTCTGGCCTTCCTCGTCGCTCTCACACGGCTAGCTCTACGCCTGAAGTTCCGACGAAAACTCCTCCTCGACGATGTTTTCGTGCTTCTCGGCGTGATCGCGCTTGCTGTGGCCATTGGCTACATCACCCATTACTACAAGACATTATTCAAGACAGAAGCCCTAAACACCGACCCGACCGTACAATTTTCCTATGAAGAAGCGTATCCGATGCTCGATGCACCCAAAATAATCTTCACATATCTTGCGTTTATCTGGACGAGCATCTTCTGCATCAAATTCAGCTTTCTGGTGTTCTTCAGGAGTTTGATCCGCAACGTAAGCAAGACGTTGGACGTGTATTTCTGGGTGGCCATTGTTTTCAGTGTTGTGACATGGATTTTGGCGATTTGTATGCCTTTCATCCTGTGTCCTTATTTCACGCCAGAGCAGAGTGAGTATATCCAAGCCTTCTATACACCGATCTAATGGGCGATAGTTCTGGCGAAGTGCTACCCCAACAGTCCATTCGCGCAGTACTTCGGTCTTACGATTTTGGTCGCTGTAATGGACATCGTCAGCGACTTGATGGTAATTAGCATCCCGATCTTCATCCTCCGTATGACGCGGCTCCGGACCACCCAGAAATTTGGCATCGCACTCTTCCTGTGCCTTTCCTTGGCCATGATCGTAGTCTGCATCGTCCGTGTCTCAGGCATGATGTATAAATCTCTTCGTTCGGATCGCGATATCGACCCCTCCTGGTCTGTCTATTGGACGCACGTCGAAGGCTGCATCGCTGTATTCATGGGCTCTGTGACTGCATTCCGCGGTATCTTTGGTGACTTTCTGCAAGAGCGCAGCAAACACTCGAATCACTCCAGCAGCGCGAGTACAGACAGCCTGATCAACCGCCTACGCATATGGTTTGGTTTCTCAGCGCCTGGAGCCAGCCCGCAGGTCTCGGATCAAGGGGTGGATAACAAGGGGATTGGGTTCAATGAAGAGTCATTGACAAAGGTCACGCTGCATGAGTTCCGCTCATTCGTCAGGAGATATGGGAGAGGCTATGGAGATGTGAGTTTGGGAAGTATGGGAGAGGATGGCGGGATGGATTATGATCCGTTAAACGAGTATCACGTTTTCCAAAGGCAGCATGCCGGGTTAGGCAAGCCTATTCCGGTGTATATGCCACCGAAGAGTCCAAATGGCGACACGGTGAGTGGAATCCGATGCTCGTATCTTGAGCGATGGCTAACTACTACAGTGTGTTGGATCGACTGTGGGCGCAAAGTCTGTGAGTTCGTGTGAAAGCATATAATAGCCTACGGAAGTTGTACATAGAATCACACACATAATTGCGCATCACAAGTGCTGTAGTGTGCAGGGTCCTGTGACGACCAACCCAAGCTCCATGTTCCACCTAGATTCTCTCTTTTGCTTCCACCGCGTACCACAGCGATACACAGCAGTTCACCGTCTCATAATCTTGCGCTCCTCTCCAAATTCCAAATCCAAAGCCTTCACAACTGCCGAAGTCAGTCGCTTTCCCATTCGTGATTACTGCTTCCTCCAAGATCAACGAACTCTCCCATTCGATCGCCGCGATCTGCATCGCCATAGCACGCCTGCATCGCCATAGCACGCCTGCATCGAAGCTCCGTCGCTAAACCTAGCCCACAACGGCGATTGAAAACGCAAAACACGAACGTCTTATCCATCAAGCTCCATCCCTGCATCCATCTCAAAAATATTCATGCACACAAGGGGCCGACAACCAGGTCAAGCGAGGAATTCACCAGCATTCATGAAACAGTCCTTTACTCTCTGGTAAGCACAGCCCACCGACAATTTCGTTATGTTCCTGTCGACCACTCGTGCCCTAGTACGTAAGCTCGCGTCAGAACCAAAGGGGCGTGCAATACGAACGCATTTTCCGAAACAGGTATCGCGCAGCCACAAGCGCCTATAATGAGCTATAGCGACGAAACCGAGTAAAACGTCGGTCCCCGAAGCATGCGCTACATGAGCGCCACACTTTTTTTCCAAGTACTCCCATCGGAGACAAGCCTTCCGACTGTTCTAGCTGCTGATCGGAAAGTTCCATTTGCATCCGTGCGGCACGGGAATGTGGCTGCATTTTGCTAATGCGGATGAGGCTTCAGCTAGCGAGGTTGCAGCTAGGGGATCCCAGCCCAGAGTATCATGTCTGAGTTAATGCCCGATGGTCAAGGACATGAGCAATCGTGGTCGAGTAATTAACCCTTGAATGCAGCTCTGGATGCCTCTTTGGTAGGCGATTTCCGCATAGCCTGCGGGTGAAAAGGCGGATATGGGGGCTGATCCTGGGATGGTCATATCTTGGATGGTGGGCTTGTATTAATGGGGTGTGACCGCCCCTGTGGATTGACGTCGTGGAGTCGAGTCGTCTCAAGCTTCTTCTGGTTGTACGTTTTCACCATGGCTTCTCTAGCCTATTCACCGTCGTCCACTTCTCTGGCTCTTGCAAGCTCGACCTTGGCTTCCAACATGTGTCTCAACTCTTCTTTTCCGTCTGCTCCGAGCAGTGCTGTCATAGAGTTGAATACAGTACCGACGTCCTATATTGGATCTCTGTCAAGTCCATCTGGCGTTAAGAGCGTGACATTCAGCGCTCAAATATCCTTGTGGCAGGCTATCCTGCTTCTCTTCGTGGGTCTGAGCATTCGATACGCGCTGTGTCTTTTGGCCTTCCACAGGACTTCATCTCCTGATGGAACCGTCCGGCTCCCACCACTCTTCCCAACTTTCATTCCCAATCTCGGTGTCGCACTTTCGTACCTCATCGCGCCGGCGTACTTCGTGAACTACACATTGTGAGCACGCCCATCGCTTCACCAGGTATATTGCTGACGGAATTAGACGACACGCATCGAAGGAAGGCCTGATCCGTGTGAGAACGCTCTCCCTCGAACTAGTGGTGATTTTTGGCCGACACAACATTGCCGACTTTCTGAAAGATGCGTCTGCTGCCCTCCCCATGACCCATTGGTACGCTCTCCAATTCGTTGCTGGAATGCCAGAAAAGGCCGCTCGAAAGATCTGGGAAGATGATTCTGGATTCAAGCCCGAGCCCAACGCCGGAAGCGACGTCGCTGTGCGCAATCGTGTGGATATGCATCTGCACAAGCTCTTGGTCGAATTCCTCCACGGGCCAAACATGGAGAAGGTCTTTGAGAGGTATACCGAGAAACTAAAGACCGAGGTCGAAGAGCTGGACATTGGAGCCGAATGGGTCGAGATGCCGGATTTCTTCGAGTTTATCACTACCTTGGCTATGCAGCCATTCGTCGACACGATATGCGGCAACTTCTTCCGTGAGAAGCGCCCTGAGTTCTGCAAGAACGTCTGGAGGTACAATGCCCATGTTGCGAGCATGCTGAAGTGCATTCCTCGATGGCTGAACCCCGGAGCTTATCGGCTCCGCGACTCACTCCTAAGAGACATCAAAAGCTGGCACAACGACTGCAGAGAGAAGGCGAAGACTGTGGGGCCAAGCGAAGACGGCACATTTGACGAAGCTTGGGGCACCAAGTTCTTTCGGGACAGACAGGTAGTATTCGGGGGTGTAGATGATTTCGACTATGATGCGCTAGCGAGTGAGGATTTCGCAGCACTTTGGGGGTGAGTCTTGCTCGCTGGATCAATTCGACGTATCCTGACTGTATACAGGGCCGCTGCGAACACCTTCACCTCAGCATTCTGGGCTTGCTATGAAACGTTTCACAACCGGAAGGTCCTGCAACGTGCGCGCTCAGAGGCAAGTGACTCTCTGACAAGCGACCACTCGGCAAAATATACCTTCGAAGATTCCAAGCTGCTTCATCAGCCGCTTCTTCAGTCCATATATGCGGAAGTCCTCCGGCAGCGCGTTATCATTTACATCTTCCGCTGCAAGAACGATGCCGTCTCGAAGATAGGGAACTGGCTGATCCCGCCACGAACTCCGATGATTGCTTGCTCATCCTCCGCGCACTTCGATCGTACCGCTTGGAACGAGGGACGGGATGGCGAGCATCCAGTGACCGAGTTCTGGGCCGATCGGTTTCTCTCGTACGCCGACGACCCAACGAGTGGGCCACGGAGGAAAGAAGTCGTAGCAGGAAGCTCCCAAAGCAAAGCGCTCGCTGAGGGGTCAACCGCTCCACCGAAGTTCGACATGCAGGGCATGGCGGCAAATGGTTCTTGGGTTCCTTACGGTGGACGACCGCGAGGCTGCTTCGGCCGACACCTGGCAAGGCGAGAGATTCTTCTCTTGCTAGCCACAATGGTGAACGCCTTCGACGTCGAGTTCATGACTGCATCCAAGGTCGGGCCGAGCGAAGAGGATTACGGGGCGGGCGCGCAAAGGCCGAGGGAGAAGGTCCCGTTTCGGATTAGACGGAGGGTGTGAGCCAGGACTCTGTTCCCCCTTTGTGTCTTGTGAACACGATTCAAAGGGGTTTTCTTTGTACTCTCAGTGATACCAATTTCTTTTGTTGTTGTCCAGACTTGGACAGTGGCGGCAAGCCTGAGGGCCTCAGTGCGGGTGGCAGCGCCAGATACCCCCCCAGCCTCCATGATAGAGCGCAATCAATGCTGACAAGTTCACGCAAGCTCAGTCAAAAGCTGTGGGTGTTGATAACGTGAACAGTCTCAGTCGAGGCCGAGGCTCCTTCCCAGAGGGTTGGAGCTAGCAGGGGTCCGATCGACTAGCGCGACAGCCGGCGCGCGACGCGTCACAAGCAGTCAGGTCCGTTCTCTTCTCCTCTCCACACCATGGAAGACGCAGAAGACGCAGATGACATCTTTGCGCAACTGCGCCGTGCATCCGGTGGTGTCATGCATGAAGCTCAAAGCACCGAACAGCGACCCTCGGTGCAGGAGCAGATCGGCGTGGCCGTGAAAGCAGCCGAGGAATGTCTGACGCCCGGAGTCTCTTGAATGCGGTGGCTGTTGAGAGGCAGTGCAGTAACGCACTCGAGGCGGTAATAGTCTGCGAGAGAGGCAGCAGCTTGCTACTAGCTGAGGCGTATGGTAAGCTGGTGAGACTCGCTAACACAAACCCGCAGGACCTGCCCAGCGTCAGCTCTGATGAGAGTAGAACACCCGTTCGGCGCTTAGAAGAGAGTCACAAGACGATGACCGAAGAACTAGATGCCGCTCACAGATCAGCTCTCGCAACAGTAGCTGTTTTGGAGCGTGGAGACGTCGCATTGCAGGCAACCGAAGAATTGAATGCAGTAAGCAGGCAAACTCTCTTGAGAGTTCCTGATATGCAGCATGATGAAGACGGCCTACAGGCAACTGTTGACCGGGAAGAGCAACAAACTGGGACTCCAGCCAGTCGGGCAGTCACTGGTGCTTCGTGCAACAGTGAGCAACGCCCTGGCCAGGAGCTGGTGATGGCTACAAGAGGCAATCAGCGGAAGTCTATCCAGTGGAGAACTTGACGGCCTATCGCAACATTTTGGAGAGCGCGCTGAACACAGACGAATGAGTGATGAGAATATGCCGATCGACTCCAACGATCAACAAGTCTTCATTGTGGGCGACAATAGAAGTAGCACTGACCATGAGCCTGCTGACACGGAAACGCAGCTCCTCCGCGCAACAAAGTCGGTCGGCCCCGGGTCGGGGGAAGGAAATGGCAGAGGTCCGAACTGGTGGAAGAGATGGTGTGTAAGAGCAACGACAGCGGCTGGTGTGGGATCAACAGGCTGGCCCACTCCACCAACTCCATGCTCAAAAACGCGCACAGGAATATGACGAGGAATAAGAAATACTATAAGCATTACTCCCATGTACTGGAGAAGGGCGAGACTGACGGGTACACCTGCATGCCGTGCGAGGCCATCTCTCGTACACAGTGCAATTGCAAGCTCCGAGATAGTACGCTGGCTTGCGATCGCTGCGTGAAATCGAAGAGACCCTGTGGCAAGCTCATTGAACACGATAGGAAGCTGAGGATGGTCAGGCTTCCGATAGCGCAGGAGCTCAGGCAAGGTGCTTCTTGGGAGAAATAGGTGCGTATGTCAAGCAGGTGTAAGCAGGGGGGCCTTCCATTCAATCAATGCATATTTGTTTCTATTTGCTGCCTTTCATCTCCTCTACAAATAGTGTCAAAACAATGTTTATTGCAAGCTTCCTTCGATGTATTTAGAGAGAGAATTTCCTTCATAGAATTCAATTCATCTCATCAGCTCTCTAAGTCTTCATATATATTCTCAACATTTTCTATCTTACTACCTCTCGCCATTCACCTCCAAGTCTTTTCGTATCTCCCCCCAGTCGACATATTCACCAAGAGTGCCGGCAGGTAGTTTGGATACAGTCACTGCCTGGTTCCGCAAGAATCCGCGAAACTACGTCAGAACCCTTTCGCTCACCCCAATCCTCCCCCTATATAAAGGTCTCAATTCTCCCCTAGGGTCTTCTTCCCACCACACAGCCTCCCAAACCACAATCGAAGCAAATCTGCCTCACACTCCCACCGCATAATCCGCCTCCGAATCTTCAACAACCCCATCTATCATACTTCGCACATGAGCTGGGAACGTCTCAAGCAAAGCGTCCGCCGCCGAAGCCAAGTCCAGGCAGAGATGTCATCAAACGAACCGCATGCCGGATCCGGGGCCGACGGCAATGCCGCTGATATCGCGTGGGACAACGTTAGTGATCTGGATACGCTCAGGAGCATAATCAAGAAACTACAGCTGCAGACGAGCTTGAAGAGTCAGATCATGGAAGCGAAGGACGGCAAATACGCGGTGCTCGAGCAGCGTAACTCCCAACTGGAACATGAGCTACGTGATAAAGATAGAACGATTGCGGCGATGTCGCTACAGCTACTTGGGGCTGACGGGCGGGTCGCGGAGGACGATCCACAGAATGAGCTCACGGCATCGAAACAACGAGAACTTCAGCTCGAAGAAGACCTGCAGACCGCAACCACCAAACTGAAAACCTTGGTGCACGAAGAACACCCAGACGTACCGATTACATCATTGCAACGAGAAAATGCCGACCTCAAAGCAAAGCTTCAGCAGAAGACCGAGATCGCAGCCAAATGCGAGTACGATCTCTGGGAAGCACAAGTACTGAACCAGAATTTTATCCGCCGGATCGACGCTGACGGGAAGCAGTTGAAAGAAAAAGAGAGCCAGCGAAAGGCCCTCCTAGCTGAGCTCCAGAAGCTGCAGGACGATTTCAAGCCCGTGGCCGCCGCAATCTACCGCCAAGGTCGAGACCACGGGTTCCTCGAATCTGCTGCCCTGGACGCCCTCTTTGAGATCGAACTAGGCATAAGGAAGCCTGTGCCGAAGCTGCCAGAGAAATCCCTCCTGTGGGTGGTGGACGAGACGGACCCCAGCAACCCCAAGGAGATTGCTAGGCGTCTGGCGCTTGCTACTTTGTCTGTTCGGATGGCGGAGATACACAATCGACCGGACCTGGATAAGAGGACGTTCAAGGATGTGGCGATAGATCCTGTGCTTCTTGGGTTGAAGTTCGAACCATTGGCCAAGGATCAATTCTGGAGGTACTTGCCAGAAATGATGGGCAAGGTTGAGAGACTTCTCGCTAATGCCGTTGAGAAGCAGAAGTCGGACAAGTGAGGATATTGAGCAGATTGGTGGTTTCGAGTTTCTTTTCATAGATGTCATTCGAGATCATTGCTACCGTTCTGCGACCGCAATGGAAGATGCACTGGCCCCTTGCGCGAAGCTGAGTGTGGTAGCTGTATGTAACCTGTGAAAGAATTTCTACTTCAGTTAAGGTACATCCCTAAGTGGCGGGAGACCTGGTATAGTAGGATAAATAAGAGGTACTTAGACTTTTAACTACTAAAAATTCCCTCGCTCGCGGCAGCCTTCACAACGCCAAGCCTTTTTGGCCTTGGCGACCCGTGCGCAAGGGTCCAGGGCTCGGATCCTTAGTGGAGTTCTTCCTTTGAGTTCGGCGCTAGACACCCCATCATGACCAACATCACTATTATATATTACTTACAAGTATGCTTAGATAGCTAGATTGCTCTGTTTATTCGCTTATAAATTCCCCTTCTGGTGAAGCCTAAATCATGCATGTCAGCCTAGTGTCGTCACATGCTACTCAGAGAGTGGGGGTTGTGAAGATGACTGGAGCCTAATCTTAACAAACCCTTCTCCATAGTCTTGACACGTTCGACCACAACGGACTCTATGCATTGTGATAGATTATGTCTTACATGCCAATCCCTGTTTACAGTGGAGGCAATCCAAATACTCCAAAAAGAGCCTAGCAAATCACTCCCGCCGAGCCGGACATCACACCTCTCTTGTCTTGAGCTACTCCTGTCAGCAGAAAGGTGCCAGTTGTGTAAATGGATAGCTGTCAACACCAGTATGGAATCGGATATACTTGGCGATCCTTTTTTGGGTATAAACCGGAATATACCTCTGGAAGTACGAATAGAGAAATCACCATACGGAGTCATGGGTTTGCAGGTTTATGGCGAACGAAATGATGGCGAGGAAAGCTTCTGCGGAATGGTATTTCTTTCACCCATAGTAAGTAACCTTGTGAACATGAGCGGCAATTTCTATTGACCGGCATTTAGAACAGCCAGAAACGCGAGAATGCCATTGCCCGCCACACTGCTCCAAGAAAAACATTAAACGAGACGACAGTATCCCAGATTCAACTGTGGATTACAGATTGCATATCTTCTCATTCCCTATGCAATAACATCTCGAAAGTAACGTCGCTCGCAGCAAATCGGCCGTGTAGGCTTTTGGAAATCTATGAGGCGGGTCAGAAAGTGCGGGTCATATCCACAGATATGATTTCGGTCGATATTCCCTACGTAACCCTCAGCCATTGTTGGGGTAATTCAGTGAACTGCCGGCTTTTAAAGGACACCATACACACGTACGGTCAATCCGTACCCTTTGGGATCTTACCTCGCACATTCAAAGAATGCGTTCAGGTTGTATGGCGGCTAGGGTTTCAATATCTCTGGATTGATGCGTTATGCATCATTCAAGATTCAGAGAGCGACTGGCACACAGAGTCATCCAAAATGGGAGATATCTATGCAAATTCAATCCTCAACATAGCTGCTACGGCCTCAAAGGATGGAGGAGGAGGCCTGTTCCGCCGTCCAGGACCCCTTGCTCCCTGTATCCTGGAATTTTCTGGACAGGACGACCATTACCCAGAGACGTTTATTACTCACGAAGAACTACACTATTACCACAAAATCGAGCAATCTCCGCTCAACAAGCGGGCCTGGGTTTTACAGGAACGAATCCTATCTCCAAGGACGGTTCATTTCGCGCTTGGCGAAGTTTTCTGGGAGTGTCACTGCCGAACCGCATCAGAGATTTTGCCTGACCAGGCATTATTTGGCCCAAAAAATTTCAAGTCAAAGATGACCCCAACTCCACAAGGACAAATTGAGATGATGCGGATGTGGAACTCGATTGTCAATCACTACTCGCAGCGAAAGCTAACCATGGGAAGCGATAAACTTCCAGCACTCGGTGGATTGGCTCACCGTATTGCTTACTGCCTGAATTTGGACTGGAATATTTACTTAGCCGGTATGTGGAGGATTACACTCGCCAAAAGCCTCCCTTGGACCACCTCCCATTGGGACAGCCAGGTTATACACGGGCGATCTCCGTCCTGGTCATGGGCACGGATTGATGGAGAAATCCGTATGGCCGAGAATCTGAATTGTCAGCATATTCAAATACTTGACGCAGAAGTCGAGCGCGTCTCAGACCCCTTTGGCGCTGTTGCTCAGGGTTTCATCACTTTGCAAGGGCCGTTATGCAGACTGAAGCTGACTGGCGCTAAGAGGCCGCCTACGTTCGACGAAATAATGGTTTTTGAGAAAATTGTAGTAAGAGATGACTATGCTACTATCTCAGCCTCATCTGTTCATTGGGATGATTGGGATAATGAAGAGATGAACATGGAACCGCTCTATCTTCTCATCTGCGATACCGAGTCCGAACTTTGGGGTATACCCATGTGCCATTCGTTGGTACTTCAAGGGATTGGAGAAAAGGATGGTCATTTTGAGCGCCTTGGTGCTATATCAAAGCCTACAGCTTCTGTGGATGATATACTGAGAGTTTCGAAGAGTCCGAAGATGCTGGAGGAAAACGCCTTCGCGGCATTTGACCACAGCTTTGGGTTCACCATAACAATTCACTGAATGACTCCGTTACTAGAAAGGGGCTCTTCTCATAATCAGGCGTCTAGGGGTAATGATACATATATCATAAACGTCGTGTCTTGAGAAGTGATCCTTTCAGGTTATAAGTTGGTACCGGATCCCGCCTTCCCGCTCAGCATGCTTCTCTTTCCACTCTTTGAAACGTAGAAGACGGTACTGGCGAACCACATGGTACTCTAAGAGGCCCTGCCTCGTCCAGACAGGCTTCGTTAGGCCGGACATCAGCCTCATAGATTCATCGCTGAAGATTTCTGGGTACTCCTGCATGCAGTTGCACGGCTTTCCGATATGTTTCCTTGTTTCGCACAAGAAGCAGATATCTCTACATGCCCGCCATTTGATTCTGTGAAAGATTCCCGTGTGTTTTCCGCATCGCAAACACCGCATGAGGTGCTGGAACATCCCGAGTAGATGGAAATCAGGCGGTGGAGGGTGGTCGGCAGGTTGATTGGGGATACCTGGTGGCTCTGTCATCATTGCGACTCCGTATTTCTTCACTTTGAGCGGAGAGTGTCTGTGATATGGGGAGTAGTGGAACGGGCAAAACTTTGCAGGCAAAGATGCGGTGGTGTACCGCGACCGCGAGGCGCTAAGCCAAAAAATGGGCCACGCTAGCAAGGAGTGAAAGGTAGCGAGGAAGGCACGGCACAACTCAAAACATTCGCTATTATGGCTGTAAAAGAGGCGTTCGGCAGCCTGACACAACAACTATAGGCTGGTCATGGTGAGTGACTGGGTCGTAGTAAGTTACTGATGGTACGTCACACCAGTGGCAAGTGCCTAGCTTTCGGAGTAGCCACAAACTGACATTGAGTAAACTCTTTCCTCACTATCTTCTCAGGTTACCCGGCCGCTAGGATTCCGTCATCCGCAAATCCGGCGCCGAAACAAATCACAAGTGGCATCGCAGTGCGTCGAAAAAGTGCATTCATCTATCTAGTGCAGAAATCTACGGTTTGTTGGTTAAGAAGTGCGGCGATAGACACAGGAAAAACAAAAGCAGGGGGAAAGTCTTATGACATCTGTGAAAAATCCTCAGCTCAATGCTCAAAAGCCATCAAATCTGGCATATCCCAGTACCACGGACCATGCCACTTCGCCCTCTCCACGACCTCATACTTCTCCACACCAAGCATATCCGCGTCGTCTCTCTCGCTCCGTCTCAACTGCACCTTCGCATCCATGGGGTATGTCTGGCCACGGTCCTCCATTCCAGTCCTAGAGATGTGCATCGTAAGCGTCTGCAGCGGCCGCTTCTGTGCAGCCGAGATCCTGTCTGCAATTCGCGCACCTGAGGCACGAGTGCTTTCGACATTGAGCTCTGGTGCGGGTATCGTGCCCATGGCGTTTTGCGTAAGCTGCGCAGAGAACTCCGTGTCCGCGCTTGGAAGATGGAAGAAGAGGTCGAGGCTGGTAAGATCCATTCTTGACAATGCGCCGAGGTAACTCTCGTCAAGAGATGACTGCGACGATTTGCCTTTTCCTCTGAGAGTTGCGAAAGGAATCCCGATACCCAATCTCGTGAGCGCTGGGAATCGCTTCGTGATACTCGCTAGGTATTGCTTGTCTGTGACACCCTCTATGGACGGCCGAAGAATCAGTGTCTGCAGGGTCCCTCGTTGTTCCAAAACAGCAGGCCATATGGCGGCTTGGTGATTCGTCACGTTTCGAAGCTCGAGGCTCTCCAATCCGCAAAGTGAGCTGATGAAGTTTGTCATCGATTGAACGGATCCGAACTCCTTTGGTATGCCCGCGCTGAATGACTTGAGATTGGGCAGTGAGCCTGGAACAAGTGCGTCCGGAAGACTGTTCCATCCCAGATCAAGTTTACGCAAAGTCGGGTGGCTCATGAAGTGGCGTACGAATATGTGCTGCCCCTGAGACCAGTACTCCTCGCTCCAGGCGCCAGAGCCGCACATGGAGATTAATAGCTCCTCCAGAGGTACGGCGCCTGCAGTATGGTATACCGAGGAGTGATCTGGAGGCATTGAACGACTACCGTCATCGTCATCTCCGACGTGGATGCGGAGACTTTGGCAATGACCTCCAGTGGCGAGGGCCTGAGCAATTTGCGTCCATCGGGTGTCTGGCGGGTTGACCTGTCCCCAAGGTGTTCGCTCTCTGTTGATAGTCAAGTCGAGGGTCTTCAAGTTCGGCGAAGAAAGAAGCTGCTCGTCTATAGATGCCTTGTCCATCTCGTCCCAGCGATTATGGCTACAGACTCGCAACTCCAGTCTCGGCCAGGTCGTCTGGAGCTTGTCCAGAATATCTCGCGGCATACGTGCATTCGTGTTCCAACTGGCGATCTGTCAGCGGCGGTACCCAGACAGGAGAGTAAACTCACGTGAATCTAGTCAAGTGCTGACATTTGTCGAGCATGCCTTTCAAAGCTGGGGAAGAAAGTAGCTCATTCACTTGAAGGTGTCGAACATGCTTCAAGCGATCGGCCCCGTCTTTTCCGCTCAAACCTCGTAGCAATACCTTTTGAGCCTGGCTTCTTATGTTACCCGGTTTACCACTCCCAACTACGAGCTTCCGGTATACGTAGGGTGTGGCGAAAGCGTTCAGCGACCGGCAAACTCGAGCGAGGGCCGGCAAAGATGTTGGTGAAGAAGCCTGCAATTCTTCGCAGACAAGGTGGATGATGTCATCTCCCGCTGCGAGAAGGGGAGATAAATCGGAAATTTTCGTGTCTTGAGTTGAAGTAGATGCGTGCGATGGCTGATCGTCATCTCCTGGTTGCTGCAAAAGCGTGCTTCGGAGGAAGTATTGGCGAGACATTGCGGAGCGTCGGATTGAGAATTTAGCATGAAACATTGAATTTCGGCGGCAATGAATCGTTCATAAATATTGCACTCGATGAGGCCAGGCGAACGGCGAGGCTGTCATTGAAGGCTGCACCATGGCCGCGCCACAATTTAGGATTGTGGCTGTGCCTCGGCTCGAACAAGAGCCTGAGGTTTCTCGTATTACCGTCGTCGCCGAAAAGAAGACGGCGTTTTACCGAGCAAAAGTGAATTCATGGAGCCCGGTCCGGTGGTATGGGCTGGCGGTGGTCTCTTTTCCCTAAAATACCTTCAAGTGCCTGTTTCTCCTTGCAATTCGATGGACAGGCGGTTTTGCCACGCTACTGACAGCGGCGATACTTTGGACCTTCCCAGGGGCCGGAGGAAGGAAGAAAGGCCGTAACGATGCTTCAAACGTTCTCACAGTTCAATATGGAAAGGTATTCAACAATGCGCTTCAGGACACGCATGCGACTATCCTTGGCGTCAGATGTCTGCCGGCTCCATCTCGTTGCTCCAACATTTCTTCCAGTTTATCCTTGCGTACGCATGATGATAAGGATGCACGATAGGTTAAGTCTCAAGGTAAGAGACTAAATAATCAGAAATCTGTCACCGTGCCGAAGTTCGAAAGGGTCATGCAGAGCCACCCGCGCTCCAGAAAGAAGTCTGGACGCTAAGCTACTTCAGGTTAGATCTTCCACCTACAATGCCGTCATCGCCTGGACAGCGCAGAAAACCCCCGAATACATATTCCATGGGTCTCCCCATCTCAACATGCGCTCCCCTAGTCTTAAGGGCTATGGCTAAGTTGCCTACATCCCGTTGCCATGGCCAGTCAACACGTAGCACGGTCTTCTACGTCCGGTGTAACAGCCGGGTTTCTGACTCGCGATAACGAGAAGTCCTGATTGGATTCACAGGTTGTTAGTGCCAACAATCCGAAAGCGGGCGCTCCGTCGGACGTGGAAAGGGCGGTACCTTGGTCGTCAAGAAGAAGACGGCAATTTGCCAATCAAAAAGTGAATTTATGGGGCGGCGGCCTCTTCTCCCTCAAAGATACCTTCAGGTTCCTTTTTCTCCTTGCAATTCGATAGACAGGCGGCTCTGCCATGCTGATGGCAACGGCGGTACGGCAGTAGTCAGCTCGACCAAGTGCACTCTCTGGCCTAATGCGACAGAGCTGAAGCCACGTCCCATGGTCTCGAGGGTGCCGACAGCATCCTTAACGAGAGCGTTGGGAGAACCTTCTAAAGTTTCCACAATTTGGATGCTTTGTTCTGACGAAAGAACGAGCGAAAAGCGATTAACCAACACGATTCAGGCCCGAATTTTAATGATGAGTCGGTAAGACACGACCCGTGCATGAGGCCAATCAAGGAACGAAGAGAAATTGACTCTTGGTCAACGACGACTGTGCCGCCGGAGTTCAAATTCAACCCGAACGTCGACCTTCCAGAACGATTTCCATATAATCTATACACATCAATTCGGCTTCACTCCAAGCTCAAGCGTTAATTCATTATTTATATTATCCGCAAACCATATGAAGAGCACTTTTTGACAAAGGCTTTCAATACCCCTTCTTCACGAAACCACAGAGGCTACATCCACCCTGGGGCAGACAGATGTCTTCCAACGCACTGTTCGCCGCTAGCTTCCTAGCTGTAATATCTTTCGCTTTACTTCCAAGGTTTCTACGTACGCTGCAGTCATGGAAGTGGCTCATCAAAGGCCGAGCTATGATGCTCGAACATGCCCGAAAGGTGCTTGGACTCGATCACATGAAGTGTTCCTAGCGGCGTTTTGCGGCTAATTCCTTGCATAGTATCCTCATCGGCCTTTCTCTGTCGCGATACCCGGGCAACGTCTCCATGTCATGTCCTCTAAACAGCATTGGGCCGACCTCAATGGCGCGCAGACAAACCAACTCTCCCCAAACGCCGCGTCGCGAGAAATGTTCCAACCCAAATACACATTCGGCTTCGACTGGGGCGCACCAAGGGAGCAAGTCAGTCTGGCAACGGTTCGATCGATCAGGAATATGACAGGAAGACTGCCTTCATTCCAAGACATGTTCGTAAAAATCTTAGACGATGAGTTTCACAAGACACTTGCATCAAGCCCATCTGAAAATGGTGAGTGAAAGCCCAGTCAATAGTTGGTGGTTAATAATAAATGCGTAACAGGATGGAGTCGAGTACCGATGTTTGCGACGTTACAGCGGGCAACCGCCAGAACCAACTCAGCATTATTCCTTGGAGAAGCTGTTGGTGAGTATATTCTAGTCTACGTATCAGAACACCACTGATAGCAATCCAGCCTACGATCAGCAATTCACGACTCGCGGCTTGAATTTTATCTCCCAAGTTGGCCAGGTTCTTGAAGCAGTGCGCCTAGTGCCTTCATTCCTTCGACCGTAAGTTTTACCAATGTTTAAGCCTATGTGATCATCTGAATCAGGGACACAGACTAGTGACGAAGTTGATCAAGCGCGGCAACGAAGACCAAATCTACGTCTTCGCAGTCATGGCCAGAGTCATAGAAGAACGCTTGAAGCACAATGAATCTACTCCCGAAACCAAGCGGAGGCCACCGGTGCGTGCAGATTACAACGCTAGAAGTGATCAGCTCTCAGTCCTCTAATGAACTTTCTAGGAAAACTTCACCGAAGGCTTCGTGGACTACCGCCCCGAAGATCATACGACTGCTAACACGGTAGACTCTGTCAACACAACCTGGGTAGTCTCGACGCTGGCTGTGCCCATGATTTCGTGCCATTTCATGCAAGACATTTACACCCAGCTCAACTACCTACCATCGCTCATCGAGGAAGCAAAGACTGTCCCCCTTCATGATCCCGAACGCAGCGGCGAGATCGCGTCTCAGATGGACAAGCTGCCTCTAATGGAAGCTTTTCTCATGGAGTCGATGCGCACTAAGTGCTTCCAATCAAATACTTGCCATCGCGTGGCAGTGCGGCCGTTCGAGTTTTCAGACGGCTATAAAGTCCCAGCTGGCGAAGCGGTCGAATTCAACCAGCATGCGCTGTTTACTGACCCAGACCTTTACCCCGAGCCAGAAAAGTTCGATGCTTCGCGGTTTCTCGACAAGGGCAGAAGCGTTGTCGATACCGGTATTGATTGGCCTTTCTGGGGAGTACCGCGGATGATGTGGTGGGTATCCTTCCTAAATGAGAGAGCGTTTGCTAAATAGGTGATAGTCCAGGAAGGTGGCTAGTTGCGAATGTGGTGAAATTGGTAGCAGTTTACCTGCTGTCGAACTATGATTGCAAGATTGAGGATGCGAATAATATGAACTTCGAGTGGCGTGACGCACTTGTCCCAAAGGATACCACTACACTGCTTTTGAGACCGACAGCGAAGAAATAATTTGGTGAAAGCATGGCCTCGCACCCTCCGTTACTAGAGGGAACGATGAAGATAAGCCCAACGTAGATGTTCCTCGAAGATTGGAACATCTATCTTGCGAGGATGTTGAGTTTAGAGACCTAGAGAAGTAGCTAGTGTATTTCATACTTAATCAATAGTTTCTGTGCCGTAGTGATGACTCTAGTCAGCCTATCACTCCTGACGGTACACCAATGAGCTGAACCGTTGGGCATCGTCGTTTTCATTGATTCTGCTAGCATCTGGAACGGTACTGTTGAGGGCTAACCCACTGCTATGAGGCCCGGGCACCAACCTTTGATCCATGGGTGCGAAGCGAGATTTATCAAGGCGGCCCATCTTCCAGCGCAATGTTTCCATGGTACCAAGCCTAAATTAAGCGAGTGCGCATATAAGAATCATTATCGCGCCAAGTCAGTCCCCTCTACCCACAACGTCAGTTTTCCGACCTACCCTTAACCCGTCAGCATTAGCCGCACCTTTGCTGAATTGCATCCTCGAATCTCCAGAGTTTCGCACGCGGACCAGTCAATCCAACGAAAAACCAACTCTACTTTGCAAGAAGAATTGTCGAGCGCATACCAGGTTAGCGGTGACTGGCAAGGCTTTTCAATCCGTCTCGCATGCTTAAAAGCCCACGTATAAACACCTACCGCCGAATTTCATATCGAACGTAGATCGAAGTCCAAAGCTAGCAATAAGAAGGGATCAACAATGACTCGTCTTCACAAGTTGAAACAGTTATGGCAAGAATTAAATCTAGAGAAAATAAGCTCGGATATACTTGAAGGGATTGCAAATGCGAGCAAAAGAGAAACGATTCCTAGCACCCCACCACCTCCCTATACCGAAACGTCTCCACAGGATTGTGACGAAGATGCTTTGTCCGACAGAATCAATCCATACCCTGTTCTGACCAAATATGCAGAGAAAGCAGGCTCCATCCGTGCCGACAAATTCCACTGGGTCCTCGTCGATATTATCGCCGCCACCTTCAGCACAGACCTCTACAGCCTCAAAGCGGCTATAGTGAGGGCTGATCCCGATTGGGCTCCGAATATGGCACTCGATTCGTCTTCGATTTGGGACGCGGATGGCAGAACACTGGTGATGGAGACATGCGCTCTTGTTCGAAACCTCGAGAGGCAGATGTCGCGAAATCGCTGGCTCTTGATCCACCCGAGGGACAAGTATCTCGTCGAAAAAATGGTATTGGAGCCGGTCCAAGAATGGGGTCTGGACTTGGATTTCATTTTAGAAATCCTGGGCAGATTCAAGCGTGGTCAAGATGGCCGGGGTCCCAAAAGCACGCTGCTCGATCATTGGATGGCATCGCCCCATACGACCAACCTGGGTGACGCAATAGCATCCCATTCTTTGCTCATTCGTAGTTTCTTGTTGGAAGGGGAGGTACGCCTTGTGTTGGAAAATTACATCGCAGCGTTTCAAGAAAGAAAAGGTCTGGATGAGCTTTGTACTTCGAAAGAACTGCAGGAGGAATCTCTGGCGCCCAGACCAACGTGTGGCTGGCCGCTGAGTGATGGGTACATGGATCTGGCCAGAGGATTGAGAGCCTTGAAAACAAGCGGCTTCATCCACGATCCGTACGAGTTGAGTCGAATAATACTAAGGGGAAAGCGAAACGTTGTGAGTTCGGGAAGAGATTAAGTATCTGCGATGTTGAACCTGTATCTCGTTAGTGTCTCTTCACAGTAAACAAATGGGAATCATACCCTCTTTGATGCGAGTTCCAACAGGTGACCGGATTTGGAGCCTGAGTAACGGCAGCCCCTGGACGTTCGTCAACGTACCGGTCCTCCCAGGGGTGTCTTTGTTAACGGGGTTTCGTCTCCCCGGGTTTTCACATTCTCCATCGGCTATTCCGGGCTATTAACCCAGAGGGGAGGCGAGGTGGCCAGACGGCAGCCGCGCACGCGCCTCACTAGGGGCCCTAAGGGCCGTGGAGGCGGGGGCGGGCGGCGAGGCCGGAGCGGGGGCAGGGCCGGGGGCATCG
>JAFHBV010000947.1:0-46255 GCA_019022785.1 Pseudomonodictys pantanalensis | reverse complement strand
GCGGGAGGGTGGGCGAGTACGGGTTGTCGCCGGCGATGTTCTGGTAGCGGGTGATGGGAGACCATTCGTTGCTGTCGGTCGAGACGGGAGAGAGGGTCCCATTGCGGACGTTCATGGTCGTCGTGTTTCGCGGCCTCTGCAGTGCGTCGCCAGGCAGCGCGTCTAGCTCGCCCTGGGCCGCGTCGGAGTCCGTCGGTGGTGGTGCAGGTGGGTTGGTTAGCGGTCAAGCCCTTCAGCAGAGCTCCCCCATGCAGGCGGCGGGCGTGAAGGCGGGCGTAGAGGCGGGCGTGGGCGTGGGCGTGGCTGCCGGAGCAAACGTGAAACTTCTTGTGTCGGTAGGGACGGCGTGCGCTTTCTCGGCTCTGGTCCGAAACGCGGTGGGCAGGAAATGACGGTGACGGTGACGAGACGGCAAACAAAGAACGGGCAGGCACGAGGGAGCGGACGGCGGCAGCGCCTAGTCAAAGAGCGCAGCAGCGGAGATCATGTACAGGTACAGGTACAGGTACAGGACAGCCCGAGGAGCGAGCGAGGACACGATATTATTGCAACTTAAGGGGATGTTGGACCTTGAAAATGTGCACCCCCCTTTCGGCCTCGTCTTGGCTCTGGCGGGTGGGAAGCGCCTGCAGGCTAAGGCATCCGCCGGCGGGCGAATGACAGGCCCGGCCACACTGCGAACCGCGCGGGCGTCCGCCTCCATCGCGACTTTTGGCCCTTTTTTTCTGCAGCTGGGCGCCGAAGAACGTCTTGCGAGAGCTGTGCGGTTACTTCTGCCCTGGCAGACGCGTCAAAGGTCACACGGCGCAGGTACGGCGCAGACACGGCCCTGGAGCACCTCATCGCACGCGTCGTCGCATGTCTCCATCACCAACTCGCGAAAGCAACCGGCCAACCGCAATCTGGGAAATTGCCGCCCCTGCAACGTCGAGACCACGCTGCCCACGCGACATTCCGGGGCCGCCTGCTGTGGAAATTCACCGTCATGCACCGCGGCAGTAATCTCACTGCATCAAAACAACGGGAACAACTTCATTCTCATGACCATGGTATCTTGCTAACTCCAATGCTGGACCCAGAGCGCCCCTCCCGTGGCCGGCCTCGAACCAGAACGCCACGTGCGCCGTTGCCCGTATCGTGCACTATCTCCTATCGATTGCGCAGCTTCCCGCAAGCCAAATCGGTGGGTCGAGTCGGGGGCTGACTGAGCATGCACATGTCGCGTAGAGCCTCATCCAAGGTGTCCCATCTCGAAAACCTCATTGCCCTACCATGAACCGCCAAAACTGCTTCATCGCGGCACCCTATTGATCTTGTTCGCA
The DNA here is from genome assembly GCA_019022785.1 of Pseudomonodictys pantanalensis. Classification (NCBI taxonomy): domain Eukaryota; kingdom Fungi; phylum Ascomycota; class Dothideomycetes; order Pleosporales; family Parabambusicolaceae; genus Pseudomonodictys; species Pseudomonodictys pantanalensis. The sequence continues at coordinate 44,933 of JAFHBV010000947.1, read as the reverse complement.
GGCTTCTTCCTGCAGTCCGGACACAGCCAATCTCCCACCGGCTCCTCCTTGATCCCCACGCACTCCCAATGGAACCACTGGTACTGGCAATCGTCGTTGTCGCACGCTACCATGTCGCCAAAACTAACGCGTTGACAAAAGCAGTACTTGGTGTTATCCGACTCTTCATCGTCCTGCTCCCCGCCTCCTGTGCCTGACATCTCCTCATCTTCCGTCCCCGCCTCGCTCGCCGCGCTTTCGTCGTCTGCCGTTGTCGATGGCGACGCCCGCGACCCCCCTTTGCGCCGCTTCTTGTTGATGCCCGCTTTGGTCTGCAGCGCCGTTTTCCGCAGCGGTTGCTGGGGCTTGGCCTTCTTGACTGTCAGCGCGTGCTTTTGTGGCTTTGGTCCGACGCTACCGGCACGTGAGCCTGGTGTCGCTGGCTTGGGGGTTCCTGGTCCTATGGATCCTTGTCGCAGGCTTGACGGTGGCCCGGGTAGTGGCCCGGTGTTTAAATTCGGTCGACGGCGCTTGGTGTCGCTACTGACTGACATTTCCCGTTCCTGCCGTGCATTTATCTGTGCCGCCGTCTGTTGATTTGTAAGGCGCTGCTGGTTGATGAGCGCTTGGTGCGTCATATTCTGCATGTTCGGGTTCATCCTGGCATTGATGTTTTGGACATTGGCAATTCGGGCAATGGCGGCATGAGCGATATTGGGGCCTCCAGGGCCCGTGTTACCGGATACCGTCTGTAGGGGCGTGTTTGCGCCCGTGTTCGTTGATGAAGATGGAGGAACCATGTTGCCTGGCGAGTCGCGTAACAACGACGGCATCTGAGCATCCATGGGAATAGAGCCATCGTTCTGAAGGTCGCGCAATTTGATGTCTAGTCTCTTGACATGGCGTTCGAGCTAAATGAGATGAGCACTCTAGCTTAAGGAATTCAGAGGGCGAATACGTACCAACGCAGCTGCCTTTTCAGACAGACCAATCTTTTCCTCTTGCAAAATCTGCGCTCGCTCGTAGTTCTGGAGGATAACCTTGGTGTACGGCTCCTCCTTGGGGTTCTGCACAAGACTGCCATTCAGTTTGATGAACTTTTGCAAGCTACCGTCACGAGCGTTGATTTGTGCCTTGCATTCCTGGATGAGCTGGTCCTTGGCCTGCATTTCTTCATAAAGATGAGTAATCTCGGCGGGAAGATTCGCAACTTTTACTGTCAGTCAGACGCGTGTTACTTAGTTGTGAAGATCTCACCATCGTGAATAAACTGCTCCAGCACAGCTGCTGCGTCCTCGGCGATGGCCATGCTGTGCGGTAGCGCCGCGTGGAGCCTGGGTTGTGGGAATGAAAGTGAAGTCTGGCAACTCAAGAGCAGTGTCAAGATAACCTTTTGATGGATATTGGTGAGCTTGCGATGGAGACCGGGGGATGGAGGTGAAGGCGCGACTGAAGTGAAAGGCCAGCACAACAATACCAAAACTACCTGCGACCTCTTCTTTTTTCTCTTCTACTTCTCACTTCCAGCTCTTAGATCGAATAGCTTCCGCAGTATAAGCTATCAATACCAGGTATCCTAAATCAGTATCGTAGGTAGGTCGAGCGTTGTTGTTGGTCGCATCATGCAGGTCGCGAAGCTAACAAAAGCAGATCCGCCGCCACCTGCTGACTCACGTCTCCCGCTCGGCAACATGTCCAATCGCGTTCCAGATTCCGACGAGGATAGCGAAGCCTCCACCTTCATCGAAGACGACCATCTCGAGGTCAGCGACGCCGATTACACGGACGAGGAAACTAAGAGAAGTCAAGAAGGTGCAGAAAGCGAAAAGCGCGAAAAGCGCGAAGAGAGCGAAGAGAAGAAGCCGCAGCCTCCTAGGAAAAAGACAAGAGGTAGAGCGGAGGTTCTTTCTGCTGATCGTTCGAAGAGGCCTGCAGTCCTCAAATTCGACCATACAGGCCGACCGGTTAGAAACACGAGGGCCCGTATCAACTACAAAGAAAGCAGCAGTCCGGAACGATCTGAGCCTTCAACTGCTGGAGAATCATCATTACCAGAGGAATTATCATCTCCAGAGGATTCGCCACCCCCAGAAGTATAGTATGCTTCTACAGGTATTTGCAATTTCTGACATTTCATAGGGATCATTTCGTGCGGCGCTACCTTTGCGCCAACTCCAGGCATCGCGCATAGCTCGAAGCAGCCCTTTCGCCACCTCGGCTGTAAAGGACGAGTGGGCGGAGCGCGAAGTCGAAGAGCGTAACACGCCTTGGACGTTCTCACGTCCTTTCCTGCCTCATTGGGATACAGACGTACTACGCTGGCAAGCAAAAGGTGCGCCCAGCCCACTGTGGGCGCCTGAAAGTACCCAAGTCCCCAAAATTGACCCAGTCCGGGGCAAATCTACCATGCGAGCTTCCGGGTACATCCCACCCTCCAACGGCCACGCGAACAACATCGTCCAGGAGTACCTTTCTCCAGGCGACCTATTCCAAGAGAATTTCGAAGTATTCAAGGACCTATCGGACGAAGAGAAGCAGAATGTGATCGCAAAAGAGGCGGAAGAGTATGGCATGGAGAAGCCGCAGGGGTACAGCGTATCATTTCACTACAACCCTCACGTAGAATATCACCATTTCGGCAGCTCACATCCAATGAAGCCGTGGCGGTTGACTCTCACAAAACAGCTGGTTCTTGCATATGGATTGGAGTATTGCATGGAGTTGTATGAGCCGCGACCTGCGACTTTTGATGAGCTGGCTATCTTTCATGATCGCGAATATCTCTCATTCTTGAGCAAGTGGGTATCCACACAGCAAGTAATAGAGCTTCATACTGATCTAGTGCAGTGTAACACCGCAAAATGCCAAACCCGACGACCCAGCCTACCTCTCCTTCGGCTTCGGCGGCGAATCCAACGACTGCCCCGTCTTCGATGGCCTCTGGAACTACGTCTCAATCTACAGTGGCGCCTCGATGAATGCCGCACAGAACCTCCTCAACAACCAATCCGACATTGCGATCAACTGGTCTGGCGGCCTGCATCACGCCAAGAAAAATGTAGCATCCGGTTTCTGCTACATCAACGACATTGTCCTAGCGATCCAACTCCTCCTCACCCAAAATCAACGCGTCCTCTACATCGACATCGACGTACACCACGGCGACGGCGTCGAAGCAGCCTTCGAGTCCACAGACCGCGTCTTCACCCTGTCCTACCACAAATTCGGCATCGATAGAAACGGCTATCCCTTTTTCCCCGGCACCGGAAACATTCACGAGATGGGCCCAACAGATCCAACCAACAGAGGCAAAGGCCACAGTCTCAACATCCCCATTGACGACGGCATCGACGACGAGCAGTACAAATGGCTATTTAAGACGGTAACCGGCGCAGTCGTCAGCAAATACCGCCCCACGGCCATCGTCCTGCAATCGGGCGCCGACTCGCTCGGTGGCGACAGACTGGGCAGGTTTAATCTCAACATTAAAGCGCACGGCTTCTGCGTCGAGACAGTCAAGAGCTACGGCGTCCCACTCCTCCTCATTGGTGGCGGTGGCTACACCCCGCGCAACGTGGCACGCACGTGGTGTCACGAAACCGCCGTCTGCGTAGGCGCGCAGCTCCACAACGACCTCCCCTCGCACATACCCTACATCCAAGCCTTCCAGGGCGTCGAAAACGGTGGGGGCATCTTATACCCTGATCTGCACAACACGAAGCGTCACGACAACGCCAACACGGCGGAGAAACTGCAGAAGATTGTCGAACAAGCGCTGGAAAATCTGCGGTACTTGGAGGGGGCGCCGAGTGTAGTTGTGAACACGCGGGGGGTGAGTGAGGAGGAGATTATGCGGGTCAGGGAGGAGATTGATCGCGAGATGGAAGAGGAGGCATATGAGAGGGAGATGCTTTTGAGTGTGGAGAATTCGAGACGGAGGAGGGAGAGGAATATTGGGGGGAGAGGGGAGAGGGGGTTGCGGTAAGGGCTTCGTATATGCTACTGTGGTGAGCGGAGTTGGGTTGAATTACAACTCGGGGCACACGCTTGGGAGAGGTAAGGGTCCGACATGCGGGACTGGAGTTCAGGCTTCTCTTCCTTGCGCCTTTGTTCTAGCATCCCGTTCGAAGCAGGTAGATGTTGCCGAGCCTCACAGCTCAGGAGTCCATGGAACCTTGGAATTTGCCATCTTTAGCTAAGCGAGTAGTGACTCATCCCTCATTCTCACCAGCTCGGCCGACTGGCCAGAAATGATGCAAGAAGCCACCCGCGAGTTCATAGCCGTATGCGGGGATAGCGTGAACGTGTCTCACCGCCGACGAATCCAGCGGTTCGCTCCGTCTGATGTACAATGCACGTGGCTTTTAATATAAGGCTTCGTACAAGCCACCGACCAATGAAGGCGCCTCGGAATGCTTCTCGGAATAATCCGACGGGTCGGTGATAGTCGCATCGTCCGCAAACATGTCCGCCCTCGCGCTGCAATGGACCATGGAAATTCTATTTGGCGTCAAGGGGCCGATGAAAGACCCCTTACGAACAACCGGGGGTGGGCTTGGCTTCATTCAGGTTGTGGAAGATCTGTCATGAAGGTCGAAGGATTGTGGGTGGGTTTGGTCGTGGTTAGGCGCCCAGACTTTGGTCCACCATTCTTTGTACGGTGTCTTCCCAGTGCATTCGTCATAGAGATGGCGAGAGCAGGAAACTGTAGCAGGCAAACGAAGTAAGAGTCATCTGATAACCTGAGCGAAATACGCCAGCCAACCCCAGGGCAAACCGACATGCGGGGATCGAGATGGCTTTGTCAGCCCTGTGAGCATCGTACCAACATTGGGCGGGCTATGACGATGGTGTGGCCCGGAGTAGAGTCGAGGCTTCGTTGGGGTCTCTGCTCTGCCATATCAATGTAGTTGGGCGACTCGAGCATTCTAGTCAGAGACAGGGTCATGCGACAAGACTGCCGAGTGCGAAATGCTTGATGCGAGAGCCCTCGAGTCTTTTTCTGATTAAGTCGACGCGACATTTCTAATCCTACTTCTACCGCAGCGACAGGCATTTGAGTGGACCATCGGGGCCAATTCTTTGTCCCGCGCCGATGTTTTGCAAGGGTCACATTACATTGATGCGCCCGCATCGCAAACTATTCCAGTCCTGCCCTGCTAGCCTGTGCCCTTGGTGAAGTCTGCCTCATCCCTCCCACGTCTCCATTACTTAATCCTTTACTCGTCTGCCTACACCCATGGTGGACACAATTGCTGTTGTGTTGGTTTGAAAGAGTTGAGGCGACGACAGCCTTCGAAATGAGCGACGATATCCTGCACACCTCGGCAGCCACCGACCGCGTCCAAAAACCCGACCGAAACGGCAGCGTTAGCGGCGCAACCCCTACACCCAACCCACGCTCGTGCGTCACATGTCGCCGCCGAAAAGTAAAATGCGACAAGAAGCAGCCGTGTTCGAATTGCGTGCGCGCCAAGATTGAGTGCGTGTTCCCGGGGCCGGGACGCGCGCCGCGAAAGAGCAGGAAGCCGCCCGATGGCGAGCTCATGGAAAGGTTGCGGCGGCTCGAGGGCGTGGTGCAGACGCTGAATGCCCAGGTCGAAGAGCACGAGCAGGAGGCTGCTGAGCGGGACAAGGAGCGGCAGGGCAGTGCGGATTCCAGGTGTCCGAGTTACAATGCGAAGGACAGGCCGAGTGTTGCCCTCGATACGAGTGTGGAGGGATTGGAGAGCAGGTTTGGAAGGCTGGTGGTAGATCAGGGACGGAGTCGGTATATCAACAACAGCTTCTGGGCGAGCTTGAACAATGAGGTAAACCCTTTAGAGCTCCGTCCTTACATCGCTTGAGTGCTAACAGTCACCTCACAGGTCGAAGATCTCAAAGCCATCCTCATCGAGCCCTCCGACGACGAAGCCGAGACCCAAGACTCTCCTGACGGCGACGACAACTACGACTCGCAGCACCAGGGCTTCCTCTTCGGCTACAGCTCCACGAATGTTGACATGCTGTCCCTCCACCCGACCCCCGAGCGGGCGCGCGAGTTCTGGGAGATATACAAGGAGAACGTGGACCCGCTGGTCAAGGTGCTGCACGTGCCTACCTTCGAGCCCACATTGCTCGATGCCATCGCACATCCGGAGAAAGTGCCCAAGGCCCTCGAGCCGCTCATGTTTGCCATATACTATGGCGCAGTGACCAGTGTCATGCCTGAGGAGTGTCTGCAGCGATGGGGCGAGGAAAGGAAGGCGCTGCTGCATGCCTATCGATTTGGGCTGGAGCAGGGTCTTGCGCGGTCCAATTTCCTCTTCTGCGACGAGATGGTCATTCTGCAGGCCTTTGTCGTGTTCCTCATTCTGCTGCGGAGAAACGACGACGCAAGGAAGATTTGGACACTGACGGGGCTGGCGGTGAGGATTGCGCAGACGCTGGGGATACATCGTGACGGCAGTCACTTTAACCTACCACCCTTCGAGATTGAGATGCGCAGGAGGTTGTGGTGGCAGGTTTGCATACTAGACGCGAGGTCTTCCGAGGACCATGGGTGCGATCCCACCATTGTCGAAGCCCAGTTTGACACCAAGATGGTGGGTATACCACTTTGACCCGCACTTCTCTACAATGTTGCTAACACGCCTACAGCCACTGAACGTAAACGACGCCGACCTCTCCCCCACCATGAAAGACTTCCCACCTGAACGTCAAGGCTTCACCGACATGACCTTCTGCCTCATCCGCTTCGAAGTCACCAACATCTTCCGTCGTATCCTCTACATTCCACCTGGCCCCAGCCGCTGCAACGAGTTCTTCTCCGGCCTCACCATACCGGAGAAAGAAAAATGGATCAGCGAATGCCACCAACGCCTTGAAGACAAATACCTCAAAGACACAGACATGTCGGTCCCGCTCTACTGGGTCACAGCCACTATCTCGCGCCTCGTCATGAGCAAAATGTGGCTTGTAGTATACCACCCGCACCAGCGGAAGGATGGCGGTGCGTCGCTGCCCCAAGAAACAAAGGATAAATTGTTCATCACGAGTCTGGAAAACATCGAGTACTCCATCCTCCTGGAGACCGAAGCAAGGACGATGAAGTGGGGCTGGCTTTTCCGCACCTACGTCCAATGGCACGCCATCGCCTTCCTCCTCTCCGAACTCTGCGTCCGCACAAAAGGCGAGGCCGTCGAACGGGCATGGCGTGCCCTCGAAGCCACCGCCGGTCGCTGGTGGTTCCCTCTGAACCCGCGCTCCGGCCAGCGCGGAAAGCGCATGTGTCTGTGGAAACCGCTCCGCAAGCTCATGGACAAAGCACGCGCAGCGCGTGAGCGAGAACTCGCATTGGAGCGCGCAAGCCAGGCGCTCAAGTCGGGCGGCGTGTATTATCACGATTTCCCCTCGATGCTGGAGCAGATACCTGAGCCACCGCCCGCGAACCAGCCGAGTCCAGAGAACCTGGATAAGATGCTACGACCGAGTGCACCGCGACTGGGCGAGATTCCGGTTGCGAAGCCCCCGAGTTGGGCAGGCAGTCCGCCGTTGGGAAACTTGGATTTCCCCCTGTTTCCCAGCGGGGAGGTGCCTAGGGAGCTTCGGAGGAGTACGGCGAGTCCACCCGACGCTACAAATACCATGGACGACAAACCTTTGGATACGTTCCAGATCTTTAACAGCTTGTCAGAACACGGATTGGACTACTTAGTCGGCGATGTAATGGAAGGCTTCACAGTGAACGGAACATCCGTTGATGGCCTTGGTCCAGACATCCCCCATCCTCTCGCCTTCCCCGGGGCGCAGCACGTCAACAGCGAGGGAATCATGCCGAATGGCGCTGGGACGAATGGGCAGAGGATACTGAGTAGTGGGTCTAGTGCATTCACTCACAGTCCCAGTACGTTTGGTATTGGGAATAGCAGCGGGAGTGGAGAGAGTCCCGCGGGGCTGGGGAGCAGTGGGCAGAGTGGGCAGAGCAGTGATTCTCCGGTGATGGATGGGGGCATGCTGGATGGAGGCGGTAGTAGTCAGATGGACTGGGCGGGGTGGGACGATCTGGTGAGTCAGTATGGGATGGAGCAGCAGCAGAATGGGACGACGGGTGCGGCGAATGGGGCGGGGGTGCTGGGGATGGTGCATTGGTTCTGAGAAGTTGCACTGGTTGTGAGAGGACCGTTGCTGGAGATGTTGGTTGCTTGGTCATTGGCGTTTGACGGCGATTCAACTCTGGGTGCCTTTTAGGGCTCACGATATACCCGTGGCATGGGAAGGCTTCCCCTGTTGATTGCGCGTTGGCCTGTATTTGTATATGACGGAACAATCTCCATTTGCAATTATTTGGCTTTGGTATGCACGCTTGGTCGCGCCTGCCCGATCATATCACGTATCGTGGTTGGCGGATTCCCCCCTGAACGACCGTACCCAGCGTCTCCTCCCAAGCCCCCACCCACCATGACCCAATCGAACGAGTGAAGCCCATCCTCACCCAACTCATGCGCCGGGTCAAAAGTCTCTCTTTCGATGCTTACTACATCTGGACATATGTCACCGAGCCAAGGGATCTTTACCGCGCCTATCGTCACGGCCTGGAACCCTGCGGTGTGCAATACTTACTCCATGCGGCTCTCTGCTCTTCCCAGGAATACTGCTGTCGTTACCTGGTACATGTACGCGCGGTACTTTGCGTCGTACGGTTAATGCCGCGGGCATGCAGCTCCGACCTAAACAGGGAATCCGGAGGGATGAGCGGCCCACGTGGTGGGGCTTATGTGAGCTGATAGCCCTTATCGTCACCGCTTTGGAGGGTTGTTGTCCCGCCTTCGACTAGGGATTCGATCTTCTAGAAGGCTGCGTCCTCTCACCAGCGTTCTACGTGAGGCATTACTCTTTGTTTGCTATCCTGCTGTCCTTCGGTTTTATCTTGTTCTTAGCGTTTCCTCATTCGCAGCTTCCCCTCCTTCCTGCACGCTGTCAGACGCCTCAACCCCTCCTTCAGACTTACTTTTTCCCCACCCACGCGACCCTCGCAGTCCTGCGTCTCATAGGACGCGAGCCATCGCATAGCATAACAACGCAGAGGAAAAGTTTTCGTTGAAGCAGGGGCTGGGCAAGCTGCCGCATGTACACGTGTAGATGGCGCACTACTACACGCACGTCCAAATTTCTACCCGGAAGCTGCCTTCGGAGAGGCTTGTTTCTTGATCCATTTTGTCCACAGCCTGGATTAGCATTGATTGGGATTCTTACTCGACATCTGCCATCTGAGTCTAGACAGCAACGCGGTCGGATCTGACAAGCGGGTTCTCAAGAGAAGGAAACCACAGAGCACACGATGTCAGCCTCCACGCCTACTCCGCAAGATGCCGGACTCCCAGCGCCTCCAACACAGCCCGTAAGCTCTTCGTTGGCTCAATCAAGTTCCGCAACCTCAACGAAGCCCACCATCCTTCACCTCGGCGACGACATTCGATGGAATCACGAGCTGTACCAAAAGCTGGGTAAGACATTCAACATTGAGAGAAGCTACTCAATGAAAAGAGAAGAGTTCAGCAGGGCGTTGAGGGAACGGAAATGGGGTGATTTCGTGGGCATGTACAGGCCATTTTGGAATACGGGAGGCGAAATGGGCAATTGGGACAAGGAGTTGATGTGAGTTCATTTAATTCGCTCCCACCGACGATCCGACGACTGGCGTTGGATAATTTTGGAACCGATCGGGATATCAGAGGGCACGGAGAGAGAACAAAGCGACCAAGTCGGGTGACGGATGCGATCGGAATATACAGAAAGTACAAAGATCTGGAGCATGCGGTAGCCTAAAGCGCAATGTCTCCCACGGATCGGGTGATCGAGCCCCGGGACTGAAGTTGCAAGATAGGCTGACAGCTACGATAGATCTCTCCTCCCCAAGTCGTGCAAGATCTATGCCAGCGCCGGCGCGGGCTTCGATTGGGTCGATACCAAGACCATGGCCGAGCACGGTACCCTCCATCCCACCCTTTTCGCTGCGCTATCTCATCTCTTCCAGGTGTCGTTTACTGCAATTCAGCCTCTGCGTGCACGGAGTCCGTTGCCGACGCCGCCATATTCCTCATACTCGCCACCTACCGCGCGATGACATGGTCCTTTCTAGCCGCACGCTCTTGCAATTCGTCGGAGTTTCATGATGCGAACCAAAACATCGCTGCTGTAACGCACAATCCCAACGGTAGCGTCTTGGGAATAATTGGCCTAGGAAAGATCGGGTATCGACTAGCCCAAAAAGCCAGCACCGCTTTTGAGATGAAGATCTGGTACCACGACGTTGTGCGGTTTGAGGAGCGAGAGAAAGAGCTCGGTGCCAAATGGTGCGAGACGCTTGAAGAGCTACTTCAGGGTTCCGATTGTGTAGTTTTGGCTACACCGTTCTCGGGCGAGGTATTGCTTTCGATGCCACAGTTCGCCATGTTCAAGCGTGGTTCTCGACTAGTCAACATCGCACGGGGAAAGCTGATTGACGAGGAGGCACTGGTGAAAGCCCTGGACGAAGGTATCATTTCATCAGCGGGCCTGGACGTGCACGCAAACGAGCCAAAGGTAAACGCAAAACTGGCCCAGAGAAACAACGTGATGGTTTTGAGCCATACGGCGGGAGCGAGTGTTGAAAGCCATATTGGGTTCGAGAAGCTGGGAATGGAGAATCTACTGAGTTATCTCGGAGGTGGGCAGGCGATTACCCCCGTAAACCTGCAATGGTTGAAAAGGGGTTGAGCGAAGTATGAACTGGCGTGTAGCCGTGAAGGTGGATCATCGGAGGTCTTCGTATTCCGAGCAAGTAACAGCGACGCTGAGATTGAATTTTTGAAAGCATCACTTTTTATCTCTGCGCGGATGCGGATCACGGGACCTATTCTGGTGATCTTCGTACCAATCCGCTCGCGGAAACTCGACCCTTCCATCCGCGTTCGTGGGGCCACTTTTCATCTCGTTATTTCCACATCTCCGCCTCTAATTACATCCATACCACTTCACCACGCGCAAACGTCACGTAGGAAAACCTCGACGAAATATCACACTACGCGGGGCTCGGTAAGTCTCAAGATGAAATTCGGGATGCAAATCTAGCATGCATCTACCGGCAACCAGTGCGGTAGTCGACGTTAATTTAACTTAGAGTCGCGTGTATATAGCTTCAACTTGCGATTCGGCCCGTGTATGGTAGAAGTAGGGTATTTCCCGCTGAATGTAGCAGCCGGCTAAGCTCGACTAGCGCAAAACAACGTCACGCCGTTAAACTTCAGGCTAGGAAATTAGCATTGAATATGGAGATGCAACCTGATTGGATGGGGCAGGCTTCGCGAACAATGGAGAATTACTGTGGAAATCCGGGGAAGCGCTCGTGGCCCCTGAACACCATGCCACTTGAGGATTTCTCTGCAGGCCCTGTGCTAGTCCACACGGCTTCAAAACCCAATTTTTCGGGTTTTCCATACATTAGACGCGTGTCTGCGGTTACGAATGCCTTGCATTACGGCAGGGTCATCCTACCTTGAGGTGGTATAAAGGGAACGAACGGCTTCTAGAAACTGAGCTGCAGCCACAACCAATCCTTCAACAACAACTCGACAGGTTCAAGAACATCAACATGAGGACCTTTGATACCGCTATGGGCCTGCTGGGCCTGGCCGGCACCACCATGGGCGCTTTGACACAGGTTACTGGCTTCGGCACCAACCCAACCAACCTGCAGATGTTCATCTCCGTGCCCAGCAAGCTCGCCGCAAGCCCAGCCATCATTGTCGGTGTAAGTTCAAGCCCACACCTCCAAATGCATCCCCACTTAGAAGCCCTAGCTCCATCCCTGCGGTGGCGCTGCCTCCAGTTGGTACAGCGGCACTGCTCTCCCTCAACAACAAGAGGCACTCGGCATGATCCTCATCTACCCGCAAACGACCAAGTACAGCAACTGCTGGGACGTGAACAACGCGGGTTCGCTCACGCACGGCGGCTCGGGCGACGCTCTCGGCATAATCAGCATGGTCAACTACGCCGTCGACAAGTACAAGGCGGACAAGTCCAAGATCTTCGTCATGGGCGGCTCCTCGGGCGCCATGATGACCAACGTCATGGTCGGCTCGTACCCGGACGTCTTCGAGGCCGGAGCCGCCTACTCTGGCACCGCATTCGCCTGCTTCGCGGGCTCAAAATCCGACCCCACGCCCTTCGGTTCCAACCAGACCTGCGCTCAGGGTCTCACCCACACGGCGGCCGACTGGGCCAAGTTCGTTGACAATGCGTACCCCGGATACACTGGAAAGAGGCCGCGCATGTTGGTTGCTCATGGTTTGGCTGATACGCTCGTCAGGCCGCAGTGCGCGTATGAGCAGCTTAAGCAGTGGTCCGCTGTGCTGGGTGTTACGAATACGGCGAACCAGACTGGTGCGCAGGTCGATGAGGGATCGGCATATACCAAGATGGTCTACGGCGACAGCAACAAGCTTGTGGGTTACTTTGGCCAGGGCGTTGGTCACATTGCCCCACCGGTTATTCCCGTCATGCTGAAGTTCTTCGGCTTGACTTGAGGGGTTGGAGGGGTGATGTATTCTGTCGAATGACAGAGAGTTGGGAGCGAAGCGAATTGGTATGGCGTGTAAGATGCATGACAATCGTTCCGAAATAAAATTCTTCAAAGTTGTTGAAGGTTGTTGAGAACATTGAGTGCGTGTCTGATTGATTCCAAGTGCTGGAACGCTGGAGCACAAGCGGGAGCTAGATAGCCAATGACGTCATCGACCAAGTCTTAGCATTCTGAGACAGCCGCTCCCACACAGCACTCCATCACCAAAAAGCATGTCAAACGCTTTCAATATCTCTCTTGGATGATCTTCTTGATAATGATACCACCGGAAAGGGGGAAGGGCTCGTTATGGGGGTTGATATGCACATGCACAGCCACCAAAAGCATGCCTACACCTTCGATTATTTGCTAAAGGGGCGAATTTCAGCCTTCTTCGTATGCATGCTAATGCGTCGCAGTTGGGGTCCAATACGTCCCTAAAGGTCAACGGCCCCGCACTCGTAAAGCACGTGAACACTGAGGATCGTATTCCGTTCCACGTATACGACGTTCAAGAAGCACCTTCCAGATACAGCTTTCCACAGGTGAAGGATGTCAAGGCTATTGACAGGGTTTTCATCAGCAGTCCAGTAGACTTGTATCTAACCAGGATGGCTCATGTAATATCCGCTGGCACCCTGTTTGGAGGGAAGCAATACAATACCGTAGCTATTTATTCATGATCTTGACTTCAGTTGCAGGTGCTGGCTTGTATGGACTCGCTGCGGTTACTCTAAATCTCATTGCTATTGCCGCCTCGTTCGGTAGCGATACCGACGACAATGACTCACGCTTGGGCAAATGGAGCACAGAGTCGAAGCTTTTCCTTGCCTTTACGCCAACTTCCTTCGATGGTTGTAGCATTTTGATGAACGCCTGGAAAGCGTATACGCCTCAAATTGGGCTCTCGATCATATACTTCAGCGTTCATCGCATTGGTACCTCAATTTGCTTTACTCGAAAGTGGAACAATCTCGGTACAAACACGAAAGTCACTCAGAGCCTCGACACCTGAAGGAGCATAACGGTCAACATACTTTCTCGAAATGGCATTCTGGTATGTCGCACCTCTGGTCATCACATCGGGCGGTCTGCACTGGCTGTTGTTGCAGTGTCTTTTTCTCGCTCGGTTTAAGATGCAGAATGTCGATGGTGTCATGTACTCGAGCTCTATCTGCGCTGTGGGGTACTCTCGCTCTAGTATATTAGCTTTGACTGGTATTTTCCTGCCCTTTGTGGCTTTCATACTTTTTCTGGCTCTCAAGGAGATGCCTGCCCACGTTCCAGTTGCTGCACATTGCAGCGCTGTGATCAGTGCGGCCTGTCATCCTCCTCCACCTGGCATGGGTTGATGGACATCTTAAAACAGTGAAATGGGGTGTTGTTAGGAACCGATTTGGCGGGAAAATTGAGCACTGTGCATTCACTAGCAAGGAAGTTGCTGGGCAGGAAGAGGGTGTGTTGTACGCCTGACACCACGATTGCGGATTACGGAAACACCCTTAGCAATTCTTCAGCTTCGGGAATCATCTGATTAAATCCTTGTCAACACTGCAGGTATCAAGCATGCGCCGATGCGACTTCGCAGAATGTTCTTAAAATGGCAATTTGCCCCACAAGTCAGCACTGACTTATACGGCTTACCCAAGCTTCCCCTACAAGCCCTTGTCAAAGCTTGTCAAGACGGTAAAATGACCGTCGAGTTATGGGTGAGTAGACTTTTCCGTCTGGGATCGACCCAGCTGGTGTCTGTCTACTGCCGACTTAGCAAATGGTATCGTTCGCGCGTAATTTATGCATCCGCCCTCAGCCCGCATTGATTACGATTAACCAGGCCGGGGGGCATCTATAAAGCAAGTCGAATAGGTGCCAAAATGACTTTGCATTATCTCCTCAACCTGCATCAAGCTGTTTGGTAGTCTTCGCTAAAAAGTCTCCATGACCAGCACCATGACGGCCATAAAACTCCACCCGAACGGCCTTGACGATCCCTCGAAATCTGCACCAACACGTCCAGTCGTGGCTCGTATGTACGACTGGTACATGAATGGAACGCATTCGTACGCGATTGACCGAGAAGCTGCACAAGCCGTCGAAAAAGCTATCCCGGATATCAAACCACTGGTTGTCGAGAATCGCGCTTTCTTGCGGAGGGCCGTGAGATGGCTAGCAAAGCATGGAGTCACTCAGTTCATCGACATGGGGTCTGGCTTGCCAACAACCGGCAACACGCACGAGACAGTGTTGAAGGTCGCGCCCGAAGCGAGGATCCTGTATGTGGATATCGAAGAAACAGTGGTGGACGAAGGAAATGAATTCATCGAGAAGACTGGTTGGAACAAGCAGGTCGGAATGATCCAGGCCAGCGCTCTCGAGCCTCAAAGTATCTTGAACCATCCGGAAACGAAGCGCATCATCGGCTTTGAGAAGCCGGTCTGTATCATGATGGTAGCGTTGATTCACTTCTTTCATGACGAACAGTACACTGCTATATTGGACTTCTGGAAGAAAACTCTTATCAAGGGCAGCGCATTCGTCATGACTCACGGTACGTCTGACGAGCGTGACCCAGAAGCACACAGGAAGGTTGTGGAAGTCTACGCTAAAACAGCGACACCTGTCATCTTTAGGACGAGAGATGAGATTCTGCCGATCATGAATGGGTGGGATGTGGTTGAGCCTGGGCTTGTCAGACCTGTGAACTGGAAGATGGAAGAGCTGGAGGAGGGGGAGGAGTACCCTCCTGTCACGAAGATGTGGTGGGTTGCCGTTGGGAAACTGTGAGTCATAGAGGCCGAGGTTGTTATAATGTAGTCACATTGTGTCCATTCGTGCAAGTTTTCATCGGCATTCAATAACCCCTCCTTCTCAAGTGCCCTTGTACACTCGTCCCGTGCTTCTCACACCCAATCGTGAAATGAACACTTAAACCGTACCCCGATAGGCATTTCTTATCGAAGCTAGCTCCCCTGTAACTCTCAAAACCAACATTGTCCCTCATCTCATTGCTGGTACGCGATTTCCAGAAAAGTAGCCCCTCATAGATGTGTGATCCATCACAGAGCCTGCATCGCGAACTTTCGAACTGAGCTTATGGGGCAGTGGCCTGTGTAGTATGTTGCACCGTCTGGGTAGTCTTGATAGACGCATCCTGTGCCTCTGCATTATGATGCAGGCCCTGGACTTGCGACTTCGTCGAACATAATTCGATGACTTCCGCAGTATCTGCACCATAGAGACGATTATCTACTATACTGCTGGAATGCACGGGAGACGTTGGGTTCATTACGAACAACTGAATCTGCTCCTCCCCGTTCTCGGGTGTGTCTTCAACAGCGATTTGCACTACTGTTTTGTGTGTTGATGGGTTCCACAAACCTGTTCATTGGATTAGTTCTTGGTGATGTCTAGGGTGTGAGTTCACTTTGGGACATACCAGCACATGTATTTCGAAAAGGTCTAAGTTTGCTAGGTCGGGAGTTGTATAACAGCAGAAGAAGTTCTTCAAGTGTCTCCCATGCACCAGAGGAGCGTCGGGTGGTGACGACGATCGTAATATAGATAGTAGCGAGGATGGCGTGGAGAAAAAGCACCGCAAGAGCCAGCCAATAAGGTACACTTTGTGCACTGTACGCATAGCCAGCAATCGTCATGCCCCATTGAAGCTGCGTACGATTCTCTGGGGTAGTTGAATTGGGAGGATCTAGGATGGCGCCATGTCGGAGCATGTCCAGAAGGAAGGCGTTCTTGTCCTTAGCATCGTGAGGTAGTCCTAGCCACGTCTTCCGATCGGCAGTATGTTTCATGTTTCCCCCGTTCTGGGACAGCCCGATACGGGACATGCCGTCGACAATCGTTGATGCGAGTTCGGTTTCGATAGTATTACCAAGAGTGTCGAAAGTGTGATCCACAAGGCCTGTGGAATTGTCCATACCTGCGTACGTGAGAGACTTCGCAAACGTTGTCCAACCGGGCCTGTTTGAGTCCAGAAGAGGCGTCAGAGCATTAAGCCAGTCGATATCCAGGTTCACTGTTCTCCAGAAGGGTCCCTGGATGGGCAGGAAGGCGTTGTTGGAACTATCGAGTGCTTCCCCGGTGCTTGGCTTGCGTTGGTGCTTGATGCTACCAGACTGGATCATATTGTCGGTCCTGGGCAGTCCGTCCCCAATGATGTCCCCATATGTCCATCTGGCGTCGGCGCTACAAGCAATAACAGCTGGACTGTGAAAGCCGTCGTAATCTACGAATGGCACTACGACGAGCAGATGTGCGTTCGATTGCCAGTTGCTTCCTTCGTAACGTGCATCCAGAGGAAGCCACTGCGTTGAGATGCTGGTGCTATTGGTGGGAATTGAGACCGTTCGGTTCACACACAAAGCAAGGTCTTCCTGTTCGCTCACCCCGTACTCAGGGAGTTTGAAAAACTGCGATGAATTAAAACAGTACTAAATGTATGAGTGATAACTCACCGGAAGTCCCACAATAGTCTCAGAAGAGTCATTTGAAAGGTGTGGAGCAGTTCCGCCAAAAGGATGATCTGTGAGGTTGTTGAACGAGGCGAATGACGCACAAGCCGTTCGGACAGCTGGTAGCCAAACGGACACTCGCGCTACGCCGTTCCCATCGACCGCTTTTTGATAGTTTGCGAGGCTGCCTGAACCATTTGCAGCTGAAGAAGCAATGCTTGCGTCGTACCACTCATCTGCTAAAAGCCGGGAGACTCGCGCCGCAGCCAAATGAGTACCAAGAGCCCAAGTCTCGGTTCCTGAAGCCCCATACTGCTGTCTTGTCAATTGTCGCTTCACCATCCCGTCATTTAGGGTAATGTTGCCTTGCCAGTCGAACCGTCGATCCTTGAGGAACTCGCGCATTTGCGTGTAACCCTGCCAGATGCAGCCTGACATATTGAGAGGAGCAGCTTCAATGATATCTGATGAAACATTTGTACACATGTTCCCTCCGGCATGCTCAATTCGGAGACGATCCGGCCATAAGGATGCGTCGGCGCCGATGAGCCAGAAAGCAGCAGCGCCAGCATGCCAATCGTCGCGGAAAGCGGGAATGAGTAGCAACGCAGATGAAGGGCCAGCAAACAAAGCAATCAGACTTCCCAAGAGGATTAAGAGCATAAGAAGCACTCTTCTAGTGCGAGATCGTACTCCAAACCCTCCAAATATGTATGCAGGAGACCATATGTAACTGAGCTGGGAGAACTTCAGACCAGCACCCAATAGGCCAACGGTAATTCCCGCCGGGCTTGTCGCTTGACGTAACATGGCAGTACCAATGATGGATCCCAGAGAAGCAACAATAGAAAGTTCCTGCGGCGCATTAGAATCTCCTCATGCTTCTGCTAAGATGTTCTCACCGTGAATTTGGCTGCTATTTGGAACATGAGCAGTGCACCGGCTTGCGAAACATCAGCGCCCTCATTGATGGATCCGCCAATGAAGTATCCTGAGATGTTGAGATACGCCAGTGCCACAGTCACACCGATAGGTATGAGATGGAACGAACATCGTATTACTGCAACAGCCACCGACTTGGAGATGGCAATTTTGGTGGGCTCTTTGGTGTTTCTAAATGGATTCCACGCTATGGTACAGATCTCCAAGCCCATGGACTTGAAGAAGAGGAAAGTTTTAAGTCTGCGAATCAAACTTTTGGGGGGCATCTTCGTTCTGATTCTCGAGTCAACACAATATTTTATAACGCCGGCAATGTCATAAAATAGATTCGATATCCGCTTTGAGGCATAACGACAAGTGATCGGAAAAGCGAGACATGCGGACAATATATGTGCAACCTGATTTCACGGCTCCTGAGTAGATATCGTATGTTATGTCGTCCATTCTGACTATTGAGAGCCGAGAATGACGCTCTGGCTGCTATGCGCCTCTAGGCAACATCGACACAGCAGCGAGGAAGGTCAGCCGTGCAGCGACGCCGACGTGAAAACGAGACATACGAGAGAGAAGGATTCAACGGACCCAAAGTGCCGGGTCGGGGAAGCAGTCACAATTCGACCGAACGACAGCGCCATGCAGCGAGGCAGAATGAGGCGGCGAGGTAAAGATACACACTAATGACGTCACTGATAACAAGTAACTTTTCTCGATGCATGCAAGCCTTCTCATTCGCCTCCTTCACCACGTCCTCCGAACGTTCAAGAGAATTGATTGAAGAAGCCCCAAATCACATCTGGAGTATAGCTTTTCGCGCCGCTGTCGCTCCCTCCATCCACTGGTGCAGGCGCATGACCGCCATCGAATGCAAGCCAGGTAACAGGATATCCAGCCTTGCACCCGGAGTAAGCTGTTGTGACATGGGTTTTGCTGCCGGGCGCAGGTTCCTTCGGGCTCATGGGTGTGCATCCATTATTCTTGACAAACCTATCGCGCAGGGTGCGTCCACCCGATATTGGCAGCGTTCCATCGCTGACACCATGGATCCCGAGATATGCGATCGGGTCATTACCTCCATCACACCCACTCAATTGCCCTCCTGAGATCACTGCCACGGCGCGGAAGTCTTTGGCTCGAGAGCATGCAATCGAGAAACTCATCGAGCCTCCATACGAGAATCCTGTTGCGAATCGTTGCGTGGTATCCACACAAAGATCGTTCTCAATCGCGGTCCTCATAGCGTCGACGAAAGCAATGTCCTCACCACCGCTGTTCGCCCAGCCATTATTCAAACCCTGTGGCGCGACGAGGATCGCTGTCTCAGAGGACTTCTTCTGCATACCGTAGTATGCCCACAGTGCGCCATCGGTACCTCCGCCAGCCACGTCCTGCATGGTACCACCCACCCAGTGAAAGGCAAAGATGAGCTTATAGGGCTTGCTCTTGTCGTAGCCGTTTGGAACGCGTATGATGTACTGTCGACTTCTGCCATTGACGGTGATGGACTTGGTGCCCGACGTTGTAGTCGGCGTCTTTCCGCAGCCAGCCGAATTGGCACGCTTGGTGAGGACGTTTAGTCCGCTAGCTTCGGCGACAGTAGACCTCGAGGCTGATTATTAGTCGTCAGTATATGAACACCGATGGCGTTTTCGGCTTGTCACACTTACAATCGTCGTAAAATCCTGGCGCACCAAGCACCGATGTTGCCCCGAGGCACAGGGCCACCAGAAAAGACGACAAGGAACGCATTCTGCTGTGGTCCTGGATACGAAACCGTTTCCTATTCTCAAGAGATGTCAAAGATTCTACGTCCGAAGTTCCATACCGCCCACTACTTATATTAATGGATGCCCTGGGCGCTGGAAGATGCGGCTACCGCTTTGGAAGGACTGCAAGACTCCACCATTCAACTCTTGTTGGTAATATAATAGTACGTACGAAGGCGAATGAGTCCAGGTTTCAACATGAAATCGAAACTAGATGTTCTTCCTCGGCCAATCGACGGAATACCCCTGGTAAGTCCTGTCGCTCAACCCGGGTTAAAATGGTCCAAATTTCATTTAGAGGACAGTAGGCGAATATTCCCGGGCCTCGCTTAGCGCTTAATCAATCCGGCGGATTCAGCGACTTTTGCGATGTCCACCAATACTTCTATAACCGTAAACAGGGTGATGGTCAATTAGCAGGCAATGGGTCGACTATGCCAACCGGGTATGGAGGGTTGTGCGAATTGGATTACCGAGTATAGCTGCCGACAACGAGACCAGCCCAACACCCAGAAAAATCGCCTTCCCTTCCCTTAAATCTCTCCGCACTTTCTGTCACGTTTCATCTCAGGGTAATGTCACACTGCATTTAGTTTCTCCGCTTTTTACCGCTCGCTGCTGATCGTGCGCGTGAATAGGATAGGTAGACATGGAGGGCTTGAAGAGACATCCAGTTGCAAATTCTCGATTCCGCCAGAACTATCAACCTTCATAGCAGCAAACATGAAGCTGAAAGTACTCTTGTTTCATGCAGGCCTCTGCAGCACAAACGTTGCTGCAGTCGACTTCTTCGTGTCTCCAACTGGTTCCGACAAGAATGCAGGTACATCGGCGGGTGCTGCATTCCAGACTCTACCCAAGGCACAAGAGGCTGTCCGCAGCCAGATTGCGAGCGCCATGACTGAGAATATCACCGTCCACCTCGGGCCTGGAACGTACACTCTATCCGCCCCACTGAAGTTCACGGCCGATGATTCTGGAAAAGGCGGTTTCACGGTGAACTGGATCGGATCGGATGCCTTGATATCTGGGGGGCAAAGGATCACGGGGTGGACAGCAGGCTCGAATGGAATCTACTCAGCTACTTCCCCAACTGGTGTCAAATCCCGCAATCTCTACGTTAACGGGAAGGCATCTAACTATGCGCGCAAGAAGATTGCCAATCGGAAGGACCTCTCATACACTAGCACATCCATCAAATGGAGCTCTTCCGCATATGATTGGATCACTTCCACTGCTGGAATTGGGGACGCTGAAGTACGCTTCATCAACTCCTTCGCTGATCGATACGCTCCCATCAAGTCTGCTGGCAATAAAGAACTTGTCATGGAACAGAATACGTGGTTCCTCCAGAACGAGGGATATGATACAATCTCGAAACCCAACGCCGACTTCGGTGTTTGGGTACAGAATACCCTCTCCCTGCTGTCTGAAGGCGGCCAATTTTACCAGGATGCTGGGGCGGGCAAGGTCTACTACAAGCCTCTGTCTGGAGAGAACATGAACAGCGTCGAAGCATATCTGGGGGTTTTGGAAACCCTTGTGGTTTTTGGCGGGACCTATGCAAACCCTGTTCACGATATCACATTCGATGGCATAAGCTTCGTAGGTTCATCGAATTCATTGACCGAATTGCACCTGACAATCGTTGCAGGCACACACAACTTGGTTCCAGCCGAACAGCATTGGCTACATTGACCAGCAGACTGGAGGTAATCTGTGCGAGAACAAGACTTACGACCAGAGCAATTTCGAATCGACTCGGCCAAATTGGTGCCAGATGCCATCCGCCATTCAGATCAGCGCAGCCAAGAACATCATACTGTCTGGTGGTAACTACACACAACTGGGTGCAGGTGGAGTCGGCATTGGAAACGACGCAAATGCACATTTGACCGGCGTGGGCTTGGGCGCATCGAATGTGGCCGTCAAGGACGGATACTTTACGCAGGTCATGGGTAATAGCATCACGGCTGGTGGCATACGAGCCGACGCACATCATCCCAGCGATTCTCGCATGACCAATTCCAAGATCGAGATATCTGGTAACATATTCTACAACACGTCCTCGCTCTTCAGCTCCACCGTCCCCATTCTGGCGACTTATATCCAAGATTCGCTCATCTCGCACAACGATATCTACATCACGCCATACTCGGGCATCTGCATCGGCTACGGTTGGGGCTCAAATGATGCCGGTGGTAGCTCGGAATACGTCAACCGAGGACTGTACAAATATCAACCCCAGTACACAACGCCCACCGTCATGCGAAACAATCGAATCGACGGAAACCTGATCCACGGATATGGCTACTCGCACACAGACCTCGGCGCCATTTACACTCTTTCCAAGAACCCATCCACGTACATCACCAACAACTACGCCTTCGACTCCAGCGGCTACGGCGTGTACACGGACGAAGGCTCGAACTCGTATTTGATCCAGAACAACATTTTCTTATCCAACGGTAATTGGTACGCGCGCAACGGGGTCAACACTGCAAACAATACGGTTACTGGGAACTACGGCAAAAATGGAGGTGGAGTGTCCGGAAACACCATGGTCTCGAGCTTGTCACAAACATCTGCAGATGCACAAAAGATGGCGGCTAGGGCTGGTGTGCTTCCGGAGAAGCGCGCTGGTCGACCAGTGTCGAATCCTAAGTAGGTCGCTCGCGCTAGTAACGGGCGCCATGCTGGTATAGTGATTTGGTAGTTCACATATGAGGAAATAAGAGACTGCTTTGGGGTGGCAGGTACCTTTGTAGTCGAACGGAATCATTGTTACTCTCGTCCAAAATTCAGCGTCTTTTCACAGTCGACATATCCTTCGCGGGGCTTGATCCCAAGGAAATCTGGAAGACCTGCTGATGTTAAGTATTTAGAACAGTCCTCATCATAGAAATGTTGCGCAATGCCCAAGCTCGCATCTGTCCTGTGATCGGTTCCTGTAGCATGTCCACCAACCTCGCTTTGGTGTGAGGAGTCTCGTATCGTTCTTCATGCTCATTCTGTAATCCAGAAAGCCCCCAATAGATATTAGTGCTTCATCTAGCAAAGGCTTGAAATAGACAAATGGAAGAATCTCCTATAGCAGTAATTTTCCCGTGTCGTGTGGGATCTTCAGTTGCGAAGATAATCCGCTTCGTGCGACTGCTCGCTAGCGCGTTCGGGACACTTACAGAAGACGAGATTGGTGGGACATAATTCTTCGACGGGGTTGAATTATAGGCGACCGAGCCCCATACGGGCTGTTGTGCAATATAACCGGCTTCTTTCAACGGCTATTATCCAATACATTTACCTGGGGCATACTTGATACATAAACGCAGGAGGTGGAACAACTACTTCGCACTTGCACCATAAAGTAAAGTAGTGGGTTCCCAGACACTACAAAAAGCTCAGACCAATATCAGCATCGATATTCGCGATGAAATTCGCCACGGTGACCCTGGTCGCATCGTTGAGCGCCACAAGCCATGCCGCCGTCCCACATACAAAGCGACTGAACAATGGCCTTGGACTCAAGCCTGCGTTGGGATGGAATAGCTGGGTGAGTGGCTCCCCGCTTCATATCTTGCGCACTTCTTCGGCTTCTTCCGGACATTGCGTGCTGACTTCACCGTCCAGAACGCCGGCCAATGCAATGCCGCCTCGGCCAAGTTTGCGCTAGACACAGCAAACAAATTCATCTCGCTCGGTCTTAAGGATCTAGGTTATGAGTATGTCAACATTGACGACTGTTGGAGCACCAAGTCGCGCAATTCCTCGGGTCATCTTGTGCCGGATCCATCCAAGTGGCCCAACGGTATCAAGGCAGTGGCTGACCAGATCCACGGCATGGGCCTTAAGTTCGGTCTGTATGGCTGTGCTGGTACACAAACTTGCGCTGGGTTCCCAGGTTCCGAAGGGCACGAGCTACAGGATGCGCAGACGCTCGCAAGTTGGGGAGTCGACTACTGGAAGTACGACAACTGCTACACGCCATGCAACGGAGGTAGGGTACAAACTTGTGGGTCGCCAATAGGTACCACGAAGACTTGGATGACGACCATGGGGGATGCGCTGCAAAAGAGCGGAGGGAAGATCTTCTACAGCCTCTGTCAATGGGGACGGGACAACGTCTGGACGTGGGGCGCTAGTGTGGGCAACTCGTGGAGAATGAGCACGGATAATTGGAACGATTGGGCCAGTGTGGTGAGGATCGCGAGCGCCGCGGCAGGCATGAGCCAGTATGCTGGCCCCGGGGGTTTCAATGACCTGGATATGATGGTGAGTATTTTCCGGAGAAACGAAGTGTCTTACGGGATTCGTCTGTTGACATAGGACTGACCACGGATTAGCAACTTGGCAATGGGAAACTGACCGCAGCGGAAGAGAAAACGCACTTCGGATTGTGGGCAATGTGCAAATCGCCAATCATCTTGGGTAATGATCTCAGCAAGATTTCCAGTGCCACTCTGGCGATCGTGAAGAACAAGGTAGAGGCAAACGCGTTGTAAATGAAGGAAACTCTGTTGACTGACGTCGACCAGGATCTTCTCGCGGTCAATCAAGACTCACTCGGCAAAGCTGCGACGACCTTCCGACCGCCAGGTGCGGCGGCCCCAACCAACAACCAGATCTACCCATACTGGGCCGGGCCATTGAGTGACGGTGTTGTTATCGGTCTAGTGGCTGCTAATGGTGCAGCCACGTTGTCAGTGAACTTCAAGGACGTGCCGGGGTTGGGCTCTGGGAGCTACAGCTGGAAGGAGCTGTACTCAGGAAAGACTGGCTCTGGAACGAGTGTTTCTTTCAGCCTTGCTTCGCATGATATGGTTGTGGTGAAAGTACAGACTTCATAGTTCGCGTAAGCAGAAGCTGGAACACATTGGCAGCCAGGATAGACTGTAGTACGCTTTGCTTGTGGCTTGCATATGAAGTGTTTGCAGAACCTTTTTAAAAATACTACGCAATGTCCAACGCAGTTATGTCGCTATCGAGTGCTGCTTTGTGCAAATCGGGGAATCCCATTCAACCATGAAGATGTGCTGGGGCATGCCTACCAGTCATGAGATGAATGAACGTCAGAGAAAATGGGCCACCATTGCTTATGAAGCAAACACAGCAATCGGACCCAACTTATAATCAACGTGCCTAGCAGAGACTAGATCAAATCAGTTCATAAACAAACAATGTCGCTCAAGGGTTACGTACAATTGCGAACTAAGCCCCATGAATCCAACCCAGAAGAGGCATTGGGTCATCCAGAGGAGCACGAAGCTGGCCAGGGTTATCGCATAAAATCTTGCAAATACGGCTTCGAAGGTGTCGACCTTAGGCGTGTACTCTACGATGGGAAGGCTTCCGTACATGATGAGCCTGCCGGTGTTGTTGTTGTTGCTGCGTAACGGCATCCTCTCCTCCTTACCGATCGTTGCATATGAAGGTTCCATCAGATGCCGTTCTAGATTCGTGCAGAAAGCCTTCCATTGAGATGAGAGCTCCTGCCTAATGTTTGACGGGCCTAAATCGCGCTCTTGTCGCTTCGCTAACTTTACAACCCGAAGGAGTGTACGTACAGCAAACAGCCAGTACACTGTCAGCAGGATCATCACAAGAAGCCATGCAAGAGCTCCATAGTACATGGACTTTGCAGACGTCGCCCATTCTATTGTGTCCAGCCTCCCGCGGTAGAAATCATGTTCTGTGCCGTACTTGACAGTCGTTGCCAGATGATGTGACGATAACAGCTGAAGCACGATCTCGCCAAAGAAAAGCGACGCGGGCCGGGCGAGGTTCATTGCTTCGAAGGGCTGTACGGCGAGAGACACAAGCGATAACCATGTGAGTCGAGGCATGGAGCAACAGAGAAGCACTAATTGGAGAACAGGCACTCCACGATATGCCGCAGTCCGGTGTAGAAAGGTGGCGATCAGCAGGTACGTGACAATATTCGCTCCAACAAAAGCGACACCCTGAGGAAACCAACGGAGGCGCTGGTACCATGAGATGGTAGATCCAGATTGAAACGTTCCCAGTCTCGAAATATATATGGAAGCCATGACCGTGGCCACATTAATGGCCATGAAGCTCCAAAGGCGAGTGTCGTTAGAGGTACATGCCTCCGATTCCAGGGTACCCGTATTCCATGACCACGGTATCAAGTCAGTAGCTATAGGAGCAGTAAGTCTACTCCAGGTTGCTGGCAGACCCTGCCAACCCTGCACGTTGTGGCAGAGGTCATGAAGCCATGACACGTATTCGATCCGGGTCTCGAAAGAGTGGCAAGCACCCTTGCAGGTGTTGTAGCTGAGGTTCTGGCAGAAGCAAGCTCGATCCACTGTATGCTTGGTCACATGACAGTAGCCTTCCGGGTCGCTTTCACATGCGTCTGTCGCGCATGTATCGGTTTTTGTGGTCACAGACGCGGGCATATCGGTGACGCAAGATGGCCAGCGCCACAGTTCAATGGGTATGTATGCGACTGGAGTGATTCTCAGAGTATCCATCCAGTTGCTGGGGAGAGATTCCGCACCGCATGTGGCGCTGATCCACATGCGCTCTTTTGTCAGGTGTAGGGGTGGGGAGTGAGAGCATGGCTCCTGTGTCGCATCAATCTGGAACGCATCGCAGAAGCATTGTCTGTCGAAATACTCGCCATAGGGAAGGAAGTAATGCGTGAGGTCGCCGTAGCCCACAGTCTCGAAATCCAGAGCCACCATGGAATTTGCACCCTCGCGGTACTCCCAAGGGCGAGCGGCGTTGCCAGTGTGTCGAGCGGAACTCGAGAACCCGCAGGAAGCTACGATGTGCCTGAAGGACTCTGGCTTCGTCGCAGAAACCGTGTCGGTCAAGCAAGTGGGTGCATAGGCACTCACTCCCGCCGCCGCGTAGCCTCGGACAAGGGACGACGGCGATACGTCTTGCAATTCGAAGGAATCGCCAACCTCGACAAGCCACGTTCTGCCAGTAACACGACGGATCCAATTATATAGCTGCGCTTTAGCGAGGATGGCTCTGGCGCAGTAGGGGAGGTATTGCTGGACGACTTCAGGGGAGAACTCCGTGTTGAGGCAATTGAGCTCCGTAAGCCATTGATGGTGGGTGCAAATGATCCCGAATTTTCGAGTGCACCGCTTGCTGGTGCATCGTGTCATAGCACCCAGCCAGGAAGACGGATCCTGCTGCGCGACGCACTGTGGCATCGATGCCAGATCCTCTGGGTTCACCCAACCGCCATGATTCTCAAGAGTGGTAAAGGACGGCTCCCGCGCCGCACTCACTTGCATGGTTCCGAGAGCCTCTGTTGGACCTCGTGTCAGCTGCGCGCATGACCAAGTGGGAGAGAAGCGTACCTGCTGCAGCTCCTGCAGCCCATACAGCGCAGGAAAGAACTGATATCCTCATCTTTCCTACGCACTTGTCGGCTTCGTGTTGAAGTTCAAGTTGAGGCAGAGGTCGAAGCGGGGTTGCTGAAGGAGGCTGAGCTTGATTTCCCCACCTCGCACAACGTGCCAAGGCTGGCCCTCGCGACCTCTCCTCCCCCCTTCACATCTAGTACCACAATGAAGCTTTGATAAGTCTATAAAGTAAAATAGGGTTGACTTCGAGAGGTTCAGGCGCATACTATGCTATACTAGCCACAGACTTATACTTTGGTTCGTCTTCACACCTTGAGGCACCCTTTGTAACTGTCTTGGTCATACTAAGATACCCACAGGGCCATCCTTTCTCTCCTCTATACCAACACAATCTTTATTACACCATGCAGTTGTCATAATTTACCTCAAGGTACGACTGCTACAGCAGGAATCCAGGGCACAGTGTCGCACGATACAATGTCCCGCCCGCGGCAGCGAGGCGCCCTGTCGTGGCTCATCCTTCGCCTCCATCATCTCAGCGGCACCCCACCAAGTGCCGGTTAGTATCGAGTAACGCGTCGTGGGATTGAGTTCACGTTACAGGACCGACTCCTCACATCTGATGAAACATGCCCAGGCGCCTATGTAGAGACCTGTAAGACATCCTAGTTTGGGTGCTCATCACGAAATCCTCTGGATACATACTAAGAGCGGCGGGGATGCAGAGAACCAACAGACACTGCTCGAGCTTCAGCTCAAAGATGTCATAATTCTCTCATGCGTCTGCTCTGATGGTTTGCCCGACTGTTGCTAGTCATCGGTAGGAGGCCTGGTGTTCAGCCTCGTGGGTTCTCGGTAGCGTTTCATCTGACAGCCGCCATCACCCCCGTTTTGGGAAAAGTACCTCTAGCTCGCGCCTGCGTCTCGCAGGCTCAAACCTTTAGGAACCATTTTGGAAGAGTACGAGCGTCTGACAGGGTCCCGCAGACGAGCGAAGAAGGATTGAAAAGGCCGTGCACGAAGTCCAAAGGATGGGGAAGGTGCGAGTACAATCGTATACAAAGAGTGGCTCGCCCTGGGCGGGCTGTGTGACAAAAAGATGCTGACCTGTTGACACCAGACCACACAGGTGTTGGCAACCGTTCAACGTTACGAAAGACCATTCGGCGCTGCGCCTGGGCAGCCTAATTTCTCGTCCGAACGGGTGCCTCCCTGAATGATCAAGACCTGGAGCATTGCCTAGTACCGGTCCATCGAGGATTTTTGAACAAGTCACCAACTCATGTCGCTATGGCCAGAGTCGAGTCCATGGAGCACGCAGCGGCCGACGCACAAGCGCTAGAACGAGAGGCAGCGGCCATCCTCGCGCAGCCAGCACCAGCTGCACAAACAATATACAGGGCATATACCCCAGAAGACCGTCGAGACTTGTCACAGCTCGTTGTACCACTACGCACATCATGGACGATATCGCCAGCAGACCTCCAGCAAAGTCTGCCACCTGCAGCTGGAACGAATCGGCCGACTCCATCACCCATGCCCAGTATGAGACCTGCCCTCTTTGGTGGCGGTGAGGGCCTAGATGCACCGTACCAGGAGCCAGTAGCTTGGGCTAACTCGACGCATTTTCGATCCCACAGTCAAGAGCAGACGAAGCCGGAGTGGGAGACGTTTGCAACCCCACCAGACCGTGAAGAGCCCAGAAAGACCCGTCAATACTTCCGTCATCCAAGGCATATGCGGGAACCATGGAAGCCAGGATTCTGGGCACAACTTCCGTGGCTCGGGCTCGGTTCTCTGATCACTGTTGTAATGTGTAAGTCTTCGGTACCTCGTCTATAGCTTTTTCGCTCATCCTGTCTTTTAGTAACGGGAGTATCAGCGGGTATACTGCTCGCCAGCAACGGTACAACTCCAGATGAGTGGCGGGTGGGAAGTGACAACGCGCAGCCCCACGTATACATTTCGGTTTGCGAAATGATATCGAACTTCTTGATGCTGGGCGCGCTCGCCGAGGGCACGGTAATTAGGTTCTGGCGTCTGCTGTCGCAGGGCACTACAGTGAGCAGCGCAGTACTCACATTCCCCAACATTCTCACTGATTGCCCTAGCTTTCCTCTATACACGACGCCTATGACTCAGCGTCTTTCTGGCCGGCCTTGAGACGGATTACAAGGTTGAGGTTCAACACTGTTGCAATTGGTAAGCTACCTACAAAATATCTTATATCAGCACCGAACATGTATCACTAACCAAAACTTCAGCGAGCGTCTTCACAGCCCTGTCTTTCATACGAGGACCCTTGTTCCAACGCGCCCTAACACAAACAATCGACGCTAAAAAGTCGGCTCCGACGTACCGTCCCAATCATGCCTTGATCGTTGTCGGCATCTTACTTTCCCTGATGGGCGTGGGCGCTATTGTACCCCTCTATCTTGGCTTCTGGGAGCTTGGGAGAAAAGTCAGCCTGAACCCTTTGGAGGTAGCACGCGCTTTTGGTGCGCCGATCCTTGATGGCCTGGATGGAAATGCGACGCCTGGGGTGATTGAGCTTGAAAGGGGCGGGATGGCGGTACGGTACGGGTCGCTGGAGAGATATGGCGAGGAGAAGAAGTTGAGGGTCGAGGAATCGAGTCGAGCAACAGTCCGAGCGCCCTGGCCAGGGGAGATATTCGGCTAATGGAACTGTGCAGCCGCTCCTAGGATGTTTGTGTCTGCATCGTGCGAGACGATTGTCTATTGCTTGGATGCCTGCCCCAGCGCTCTGCATCCCAGTTTTCCAGTGGTGGAGAAGCTGGAGGTGGGATACGAGATGCCAAGGCGCCAGGGCTTGGTCCCTTAGAGCTCATGTCATATCTCACCCACGTAAAGGCTTCGAAGGATCGAGCGCTCTGGCTGTCAGGCTTCAAAATGCGACGTGCTGCCTGGCAAGCCTCCTTCTCCATGTGAGCATTCTCACGCTCGCTGCTAACGGTCGTGTTCGGCGCCATGCCCCCCAACCAGACGGCGACAGGGCCGCAAGTGCTCGCGCTTGGCCTTGGACGAACAGGGACACTGTCGCTGGCCGTCGCGCTCAGGCAGCTTGGGTACGAGAATGTATACCATGACCAGAACATGGTAGTTGGTATGCTCGCCTGCAGTCTCCATCACAACAAGCACTCACCCTAGCAGACAAGGACCACTTTGCCTGGCTCGAAAAAGCCGCCGACGCGTTCCGACCCGACCTCAACGCGCCGCACGTGAACCCTCGGCCCAAGCCCTTCACGCGCGCCGACTGGGACGAGGGCTTCGGCCAGTACGATGCCCTTGTAGACTGGCCGTGCTTCTTCGCGCCCGCCATCATCGCCACCTATCCAGACGCCAAGGTCATCCTCACCACGCGCGATTTCGATAGCTGGTATGAGAGCTGGAACCAGCAATGCCTGAAGCCCGTCTTTGGGCCGGGCACTAACGTCGCCTTCTATCTTCTCTGGCTGCTGCTGGGCTTTCGGTCGGGCTACACGGCAATCAAATCGATGCGCTGCTTGTATGGGGGAGGGCTGAATACACTCGATGACTACCAGAGTGCGTCTCGGCGAATGTTCGAGGAACACTATGCCCGGATCGAGAAACTGGTACCGCCTGAGAGGTTGCTGGTGTATAGAGTAGGCAAGGATGGCTGGGAGCCTCTGTGCAAGTTCCTCGACAAGGAGGTTCCAGATACAAGCTTTCCGTGGGTGAATACGAAGCCGGAGCAGACCAAGCGCGTCAACGACGCCATGGGGGCAGTGATCAAGCAGGCACTGCTGCGGTGGACAGCCTACGCAACATGCATACTTGTGGTGAGCGCAGCTGCTTACATGTATAGGAAATAGAGACCTGGGCGGCTTGTTGACTCACAGCACGATCAATATTGGTACGGAAGTTTACATGTGAAAGTGGTATCATGCATTCATACAGAAAAAGGAAGTTCCCGATATTACACCTTCAATGACCTGTTTCCGTCCCTAGAAGCCGCTCAAGTCGTCATCGTCGAATCAGAACCAGACCACACACGGCCATTCTATTTGTCCTTGTGCCTAATATGGAGTTTGTCTTTAATATGGAGCTTGTCCTTGATCTTCTCTTTGAGAGGGACCTTCTCCTTGTGGTCACCTGCAGGTGAAGGCGATGCGGCCTTGGTGTCGCCCGGCGCCGTCTTGTGGACGCCCTTCTCCTCTAGAAGCCCTGCCACCATGTCAGCTCTGCTCAAAGTCTTTCCCACTTTCTGCCACACAGGTGCCTTACGATCAGCTTCTCGTCCAGCACCGGGCTTGGTGGCATCGAAGTTACCACCGTCGGCGTGCAGACCGGTAGTCTTCTCCCATTGCTCGCCAGTGCCTTTCGCCTCCTTGCCGTGCTCCTGTCCTCCAGGCATGCCCACCTTGGAGTCGCGCCTCTCTTCCTGCGTTGCAGGAATGGCGCTCTCCGGGGCGCCGTGCATGTGCATGGGCTCGCCCGAGTGGTCGTTGGGGCCACGCTTCTTCAAAATCTCCTCGGCCTCGTCCTTGGACGACTTCACCGCGGCAGCTGCGTCATCAGCAGGAGCATCCGAGGGTCTGTCGGCACCCTGTTGTTTTTGGCCCACTCCAGCGCCTGAGGCAGGTGTAGCGCCGGGGTTCTCTGATGCCTCGGATGGAACAACGTTGTCTCTCGTGGGTGTGTATTTATGGGACATGCCAGTGACGCCAGTACCCTCAGTGTTCTCAAGAGGCTTCGCAGGCGCCTCGTCCGTGGACGTCGTTCTAGTCGCCGAGGGTGCGGTCACAGAGCTCGACGCTGGCTTAGGCTCGTTGATGTTGGACTTGCCCGCAGGCTCCGCCGGGTTCTCTGCGCACGTAAGACATAAGTTTGGCTGTTCTTCTGCCTTGACAGGGAATTAATGATAGCTCACCGGCATTGCCCTGGTCGAATGGTTCGCTAGCGGTCCCCTTTCCCAAAACGCCGGACACAGGTTCGTTGCCAGCAGTCTCATTGTTTGCTGTAGTAGCAGGAGTCGTGTTTTGCTCTCCCCAGATCATTTTGCTCGCCGCAGCGGCAATGTTGCTGACAGTCTCCATGTCGCTTGATCGATTCGAGCGGTGGCTTGTTTGCTTGCAGGTGGGGAGTGGATGAAGCCCTTTTATGTGGTGCAGAGTTGAGTCGGGGTAAGTTGAAGGGGTATCGTGATGACGTCTTTGCTTGAGTACATTCACCAACGGAAGCCATGCTCTAGCGGCGGCAGAGAGACTCAACGTCACCTGGCCAAAGCGGGGGTTCGGTGGGCGTACAAAGACATTCACAGCTCTTTCACTGGGCACAAGTTGCACCAGTCGCGCCGCTGAGCGTGTCTAACAACTGAAATCCTGGAAATGGTGGCGGTTACGTTGGCTTTCCTGCTTATTTCAGTCGCACTAGTGTGCGCTCCGTCGTAGTTGCTTCTGCAGTGTGGCTTCCCGGTTCGCGGAATCTGGGAGAGTCCAATAATCACCACCGTATTTTCTTCTTTGATGGAGCTAGCTTCTAAGTCGAGGCTCAGGCAGTTGAGCATGACGTTTTGGTCTTGGCGTATGACGTCACGGTGTTATATAATCATCCTTCCACCCAAACTGGCAGGCTGAAAAGTGCCTCGTCAAACACAATACCAATCCATCACGCCCCATGCTCTGGAAGAAGCCTTCAGTACATGCCAATGCAGACCAAACTAGAGGTGCGCATACTGGCTACGCCAATGCTTCCTGGAGCAATGGAAAGTTGAGAAAGGCTCATACTCTAGCCAAACATCAGCGAGTACGTACCACCTCATTTAGGGATATTGACCTGTACATCCGGGTCTGCACATTCGCATACGCCTGAAACTCCCCACCTCACTTGTCATTAAGACGTCGCGTACTATTCTTCTCTCGCACAACTTCTTTTTCATTCGTTACATGTGCTCTGTACCTTTTTCTTTTCAGATCCCACATTATCCCCAGTCACTCTAGCGAGGAACATCCACCATCTGACGCCCGCATACCCACGTATGCAGCCCTAAAGCTACCAGCCGGCCGTCGTTTACGACTCCGCGTTTCGCTTCGCGTTGGCATGCCCCCCTGACCGCGACGCTCCGTCCACCGTAAGTTACCGTGCCAGGGACGCGACGCTTTTCACATAGATGAGCAATCATTGCCGTACCAAGCTTTCAGCTCCCGGCCGAACTCGGCTATACATCACAGCTCCACATGCAATTCCAGAGTATTCGCATATATGGGGATTGCGCTTGTCCTTTGATGCAATATGCGGTCATTGTGCTCGACGTACGCGCATTCCTCGGCACCTGAACAGATTTAAAAATCTAATACTTCCCTGCATATAGCTAGGATCGGCACATGGCAGGAAAAGGGAAGCTGCCTGGGGTCGACATAGCCTTTGCATTGGCAACCTAGGGAAGATGCTCCATGATTCGTCGAACTGCCATACTGGCTATCCCCATGACCCCAAAGAAACGGTTAAGGGACAGGCGCTTCGAGGAGTCTTCCTTGCAATACATGCCCTCGGGAATGCACCCTGGTGTGACCATGGCGTTTTGTGGATTAGGACAGGTTCTTCTCCGGGCAGAAGCCGTCAGACTACCGGAGATCCGCAAGTGTCTGACCCAGAGCATACTGCCAGCTCAACACCACGACATAAGGCTCAGTGAAATCCCCTATCAACGGTCTGCAGATACTGGACGGCCTCCGTAGTGAGCCACACCCCTCCGTTAGTGATCAGCTGGACATCCATGTGCTCGAGGATCCAAGGACGGTTGCAGTAGGGCGGTTGGAGATCCCTTTTTTTTTCAGCTTTTCAGGCAGTCTAAAAGAGATATTTTCGGCTCAGGTGGGGGTTTATTTCATTTCGTCGGCCACTTTCTGCCCAAGCACTACTTGGACTTCAAGATACCTCACTTCGGCTTCGCGAATCATGAAGACGGCGACTCTTTTGAGCTGGCTACCACTAGCCATTGCGGCACCAGGCCATTTTCAGAAGAGAGCCTCTCCCACAGTCGTTGTGCCATCTCCTTCTGCAACGATAGTGGGAAGGTGGGGATATTACGTCGAAACATACAATGGGATTCCCTACGCTCAGTCGCCCGTGGGCTCGCTCCGCCTGAAGCCGCCTCGCCGCCTAACCTCCCCCCTTGGAATAATTTATGCGACCGATTCACCAAAGGCATGCCCGCAGCTTGCTAACGACTATGATCCAACCAGTGCCCCCCGGAATGTATATGGGGCAATCGTGAGCACGCCATTGTATCAGACTGCAAACGATGCGGAAGAGGATTGTCTCACATTGAATGTTCAAAGACCAATAGGCCTCACAAATTCTTCAATGCTTCCGGTTCTCTTCTGGATCCACGGCGGCGGATTTTCGATTGGATCCACGCAAAGTTATGACGGCACAGGGCTAATACAGGAGTCCATCCTCCAGGGCAAACCCATCGTTTTCGTTGCTGTGACATACCGCTTGGGTGCTTTCGGCTTTCTTCCCGGCAAGGAGATTCTTGCAGATGGATCTTCCAACCTAGGGCTACATGACCAAAGGTTGGCTTTGCAATGGGTTTCGGATGTTCGTATTCCCCCAGTCCAAGTACTCTCAATCTCTTCATTTCATGTGCGGTATCACTGACCTGTTATTTCTTCTTCAGAATATTGCGGCCTTTGGGGGAGATCCACAGAAGGTCACGATATGGGGTGAGTCTGCTGGCAGTGCTTCGGTCATGGATCATATGGCACTCTACAATGGCAACAATACCTACAAGGGGAAGCCATTGTTCAGAGCGGGCATAATGAATTCCGGGTCAGTCGTACCGGCAGATCCAGTTGACTGTCCAAAGGGGCAGGCGGTTTATGATCGTGTAGGTACGTCCCTGTTCATTCCTACAGTAGCTGACAGTGCATCCAGGTTGTCCGCGTAGCCGGCTGCTCTAGGGCTAATAACACGCTTGCTTGCTTGCGCAGAGTGCCTTACGATAGATACCTTGATGCCGCAAACTCCGTTCCTGGCGTTTTGTCCTACTCGAATGTTGCCCTCCACTACATGCCGCGTGCCGACGGTGTAGCTCTTACGAGTTCGATTGACGTCTTGGTGTCCTCCGGGAAGTATACACCCATACCAATTCTCATCGGAGACCAGGAGGATGAAGGAACGTAAGTGAATAAAACTCTTTTATCTTCTCGGATATTTCCAGAAAATTCGTCCGACGCTGACTTGGGATACTCTGCCTAGGTTGTTCGGTACATTCACCTACAACCTCACTACAGTGACTGATGTCGTGGAATATCTATCCAGCATCTTTTTTCAACGTGCGGGTACAGCGATAGTCCAGGGCTTTGTGGACACATATAAGACCCTGACAGACGATGTAAGTAGTAGGTCCATCCCGCTAAATGTCAATACTCATTCGAGTCGTTGGTCACCCGTGCTAATCGATGTTTGAATAAAAGGGTTCACCTTTTCGTACCGGAGACTACAACAACTGGTATCCCCAGTTCAAGCGTATATCGGCTCTCATCGGAGACTTCACCTTCACGCTCACTCGGCGCTGGGTCCTGCAACAGACTTCCGCCATCAATCCGTCTGTGCCGTCGTGGTCCTATCTCTCTTCGTACGGCTACGGGACTCCTTACTTAGGGACATTTCACGGCTCTGACCTCCTGCCACTCTTTGACGGCGTCGGCTCTCCTGTCGCCATAAAGACTATGCGCACCTATTACCTCAGCTTCATCCATGACCTGGATCCCAACAGCAACAACACCTTGACTAGGTGGCCGCAATGGAGCGCGCAGGGGAAGCTGATGCAGTTTGGCGCTGTGACCAACGCTCTGATCGATGATAATTTTCGCACAGATAGCTATGCTTTTTTCAGAGACAATGTGGAATCGTTGTATATCTAGTACAGTAGTGGCATATGTCGAGCCTCGCACGTACAACCCAGCCCGGCGATAGAATGGCTTAGTTCGGAAAGGATGGAGGAAATCCATGTCTAGAGTAGAGAATAAATCCCAATTTGGCTTCTCCGCTCGACTTGGAGCCTCCCAGCTTCTCGTTATGCGTATCCTGCGAAGTCGGAACGCGAGCGCTTGATGCCTAAATACAGATGATGCCCCACATTATATATTTCATGCATATCACGGCATTCATCGTAGAAACCCCCGCATACCTTTCCGAGAGCTCATGCCGAGGCACCGACAATCCAAGGCATCTTCTTCTGACGCATACGGCGGCACAAGCGACGATGGTTTCTCAACTCTCTTAAGTTGATTTGCCTTTAAATCTAGACAGCAGCATTTGGCGCGAAGTGACTTTAGCCCGGCATGCTGAACGCCACGTGATTCTTTGAGGATATCTAGTAGGAATATGTACTGTATTCGTGGCCATGTCTTTGAGTTAAGTATTTCACAATTCCCTATGAGCTATCCAAGGTACCTGATGTAGCCATTCTAATCCTTTTTTGAATCGTGACAGCACTGAACACATCCTCGCGTCACTGTCCCTCTTCAGCCGACTTCTCACCTAGCCTAGGCCATATCTGGGCTTAAAATCTGGTAAGCGTCTGGGCGCTGCAAAGGGCTGCAAGCGTCATGTTTCATCCCAAATGTGTGCGAAGGCTACCTCTAGATATCTCTGCCGATGGCGACCTTCGATACCATGAGAGCACATAGTCGCAGTCATTCGCTCAAAACAGAACGGGCAATTCCCTCCTCACTTCGGACTGAGCGAAAGCATCCGAGCTGTGGGTCCACATATCGAAAAGACTTTCCGTGCTGACGGATTCACGTAACCACGCGGACCTCGTCAAGAAGCTTGCAATCCTCCTTGTCGCCAGCTTGCTCGACCACCCGGATCAACTCATCCGCCAGAACGGTCATTCTGTCGTTGCTTGACGCTTCCTGTCTTCGTAATTCCGCCCCTAGCTTCATCGTCTGCATCTCCAAGAACAATCTCACCACATACACGGCGTAGATGTCGCCTCCTTCACTTCTGATGCCAATTTCCACCGCCCTGTAAAGATCCAAGTACTCTTTCCAAGTTCGTAAGACATCGCTGGAGCACTCGATGGGCGTGAAAGCCTGGATAGCAAATCGCAACGGAGTCGTTGGTTCGAATGTGAAGAAGAGGCTGGAAAACTTTTGGTCGGCTATTCGGATGTCTGGTACATGGCCGAGGACGGTGCGTGTAGTGTCGCAGGAAATCTTGTTGAGCAGATCGGGGAGGTGAGATTCTAAGTCTGGTGGTAGAGATCGGTTGCCGAGTAGGAAGCAGGGCGAAGGACTGGATATTGGAATTTGAATATTCGAGATACCTGTTAGACCAACATGAGAATCGATGCATATCCTACAACCGCAGTTCACTTACTCAGAGCTCTGCTTCGAGCGACGGCAGCTAACGCCAAGAGGCACACTTTCCTAGCAGCCATTCCGCAATATCGAGTTAAAAGGAATCCCGATTTCTGGCTGCGTGAATTAGAGCGCGTTCATATGTATATACTCATCGTAAAACGCAAACGCAACCCCGCAATGGTCATCAAACCTGGAACGGCCGGCAAAAGTGGAACAGGAAATGTAGGATTGATGATCGCTACCCACGTACCGAAGCACCGTTATATTATCGATGCTGACAGGGGTCATCGCAATGTGAAACTCGGAATCGTTCTGCGTTACAGATCCTCGAGTCCCAGTTCAGAATCGCAGATACGATATCTTCTCTACCAAAATCGTTGTATGAAATTTTGTAGGTAGAAATTTCGTGTTCTGAACGTCTCGCGCTATTAAACGTGCATCAGTCATCAGGGGTATCTATCCAGGGATCCCTTGGCACAGATTAACCACTTTAAATGACCCGCTCAACCAGCACAACAAACCAAACTTGATTTCCAACAATCTTGATCACTTAAATCTGCATCCTTGTTCCATTCCTCACACCTCCTTAGCGACCTGCTCCAAAATCTTGATGTACTCATCGGCCTCCTTGGCCCCTACGAGCGTGAAATCCCTCCGCCTTCCCTCGAAGACAACATACGGCACACTATCTACTCCGTTGCCTGCCTGCTCTCTGATCGCCATCTTGACGTCCATTAATCCTTCGCTCTCATCCTCGACGAGTGCCTTAGCATCAGCCTCAGACAGTCCGGCGGCGATGCATGCTTTAAGCAGCGTCTCTGGCGATGAGGGGTGGGCTCGTTGCGTAAAGTATTGGGTGTACAATGCTGCTCGGCGTCAGCTATATGCTGTTTCCCTTCATGATTCCACTCTGCGCTGCTCAAGGCCTGAAGGGCGAGGCTTACAGTCGACTCCCTTCTGCATTCCCCCATTGCCCGCTCTCTCTTTCAGCACACCTAGTATTCGATGCGCATGCAAAGTATTGGCGATTGTCCCGCTAAAGTCCATCTGCACACCCTCGGCTTTCCCCAGCGCACTCATGTATTGCGTGTACATCTCCATTCTTTTTTCGTCGCCATCATACTTCTTGTTCTTATACCACTCATACTTGTCTTCCCCCTCTTGGCTGAAGTCGGGGTAGAGCCGATAAGGTGCAAAGGTTAGAGTGAACGTCACTTTGTCGGAATGGTATTGATCGAGGGCTTTCTTGAGGCGGAGGAGAGCTAGATAGGTCCTACGACTGTTAGGTGTCTCGGGAGAGAGCGGATTGGGCGGGGATTACCAGGGACATATGGTGTCGAGCGTGAAGGTGATGGTAGAGTCGTATGGCATGATGTCTTGATTGTCGAAGAAAGCTCCAAGGAATTCGCAAGCAAGCTCCAGTCTTTACATCGTTATGCGGGGCACGACCCCGCCTCCACGCTAGAGCCAGGGTGGCTTCCGACGGGGATACGACTGGAGGAGCGGAAGAGCAACAAAGCCCAGCTTTCGGAAGACACAAATGCAAGTACAGATGACTGGTGATAGGTATGGGATGCTATGTGTGATTATCGGATTGACGTTGTTGAAGTAATGGTGTAGTCTTGCGACCGAAGTAGATTCCTTAGCCAACCAAACCACCCGCTAAACGTAGCAACTGGAGAACATAGAGCGCCCGACGCATGCATATGACTTGCAATATGTACGTAGGCTCTATCAGCTGTTCAGTTTCACATAGTTGCCTGAGCATACGTCAATGGCAATCCTTCAGAAGGGACTGAATAGACTTACCCGGGAATTGGCCGCTCTTGCCCCGTACACGACCAGTCCACCACTCGTTCTCGTTTTGTGTCCGCGATATGATTTCTATCACATCGCCCGTGATGAAGCTGAGATCCCCCTCCGCCTGTGCTTCGTAGTCGAACAGTGCAGTGACGGTCTCCGCAGCGGGTACGCCGCTTAGCCGAGACGGCTTCGGCTTCGGCGGAGGTGGTGCAGCGCCCTTAGACTTGGCTGCCGATCCCCACGAGGTTGCAGAGAGAGGGGGCGAGCCAACGGCATTGTTAGCCGGAGATGGACTATAGGGAGGTGGAGGAGTATCGGTTCCGTCGGATAGCGTTGATCTTCTCGTCGAAGCAGCTTCCGATTTTGCTTCTAGCGCCTTGTTGCTATATCGCGATTGTCCAGGTTTCCTACCACCTGTTGTCTTGAATTTTGTGATACCAATGGCTTCCGCCTGGGCCTGAACGTCGCCCCTCTTCTTCTCGTAGGCGGCCTCAATGTCCAAAGTGAGGTCGAAGTAGCCGATGTCGATGTGCTGCATGCGCTCGTGCAGGGTATAGAAGACGTTCAGCTGCATGTAGTAAAATGATTGAAACAAGGGCTTGATAAATTCGCGCTCCAGCCTAAAGAGCTTGGGCAGTTCATCCTTGAGCAAGTCGTTGAAGTAGTTGTAGTCCTGGGTGGCTTGCTCCACGTCGGCTTCGGCGCGATACATGGCCTTCTCATCTTTGAGTGTCTTGTCCTTCTTATCTTGCAGCTTCTTGAGCGTGGTCCGATGGCGATCATAGTCCAGCTGTTTGTGGTCGCGCTTCAAGGCCATTTTGCGCACGGCCTTGATGATTTCGAGAAGCTCGTCGGCAGGTTTTATGACACGGGTCTCGATCATCTCTAGTTCTGGCTTGAGTGTCTCCTGAAGCTCCCCCACGATCTTCTCGTATTCGTCACATGCTTGTATGCCAGCCTGGTTTCCTTCATCCAAGAAAGAGTCGGGGTCCGACATTCGTCCGGATATGGGTTTGTAGATTTCGGCGATGGCTTTGGAAAATTCGATCTGGTGGGAGAGCATGCCTGTGGTGTGGTCAGTACCAGAAGTCCGTCAAGTATGGGGACGACACGGACCATTTATGGCGTCGAAGTACCTGCACGCGGTGAGCTGCGGATTCGGTGGGGGAGTCGCGGGGCCTACTTTTTGGATTCCTCATGGAGCCTCTTCGTCTCCTTCTCCAACTCCTCGAAGCGTCTCTCTGCATCTATGTATACGGGATCCTTTGTGATTTCACCCTACGGCGGTCCAATCAGCTGAGAGCCCCGCCACGACCGGATGCGGGCGCAAAGGGCCAGTTGGTTGGGGAGGCACACGTACGATATTGAAGCGCTGCTTGAAGGTTTGAGGCGCCTATCGTGACATGTTAGCGTACTGTATACACCTTCCCGTGCGTGCGAGAGCTTCCATACCCGGGTGACGCTCTTGGTCAAACCCTTCCAACTCATTGGTGCACTGTTGCGGTAGTTCTGTTAGGGATTGATGCAGGTTAACAAGGCAAGGAAAAG
The DNA here is from genome assembly GCA_019022785.1 of Pseudomonodictys pantanalensis. Lineage (NCBI taxonomy): Eukaryota > Fungi > Ascomycota > Dothideomycetes > Pleosporales > Parabambusicolaceae > Pseudomonodictys > Pseudomonodictys pantanalensis. Next base: position 4,145 of record JAFHBV010000947.1, on the reverse strand, counting down.
GCAGAAAGCGCCGTGGCACCGGGAGAAGAGCAAAGCGAGGCTGGCGGCAACGTGAAGAGGTACAGGCAGCTTGAATGCGCTCGCCGGGCGTGGCTCGGCCTTTGACGTTCGCTCCTTGCGTGGCTCGTGGCTATGACGACGGCTGAGCGAGTCCGTGCGCTGGGCAGACGCTACGCCCGCAAGCGGTAAAAGGCGAGCTTGGAGGGGTGGAATGGGGAGGAGCGCTCGCAACAACGCAACAGGAGAGGAAAAGGTATAAAAAGCCCGAGAAGCAGATGGCCGGTACATGTTGATGCAAGGCCGAGCAATCCGGTTTCACTACAAGCGGCGTTGGCTGCTTGCGGAGAATGGGCAGGAGCCCCTGCCCCCGTCGCTCGCTTAGTCATACCGGCGTAGATTCCAGCTACAAGCGAATTCAGACGGCCAACGCCTCCCACACACAACACCCACCCTTCGCCATGACACACATCACGCCCACTGTTGCGAGGCAGGCCCTCCGCATTGCTTCTCGCCGCTATCCTTCATCCGCATTTTCCCGCTTCTCTCCTCGCACTGCTGCCATAACTCCGAGCGCTCGACGGAGCTATGTCTCTGAGACGAAGCCATCCAATGCATCCGTCAGCGTCGAGACTGCCATCAAGGCGGATCAAAAGGCATTCATGAACGAGACAGGGGTGAGGCCGCAAGATGCGACGATGCCCACCACGGGCATGGCGGCTGACGCAATGCTCAGTCCCACGGCAGGTAGGTAGCTTTATGTCCGTCGCTCAATTTCTTTCCGATATTGACCGCGTGCAGGTATCTTGAAGCAGGCCACCCTCATGGATGAGGGCACACGACCCATCTATCTAGACATGCAAGCTACTACGCCCCTAGATCCTCGAGTACTGGATGCTATGCTGCCCTTCATGACCGGTCTGTATGGCAATCCCCACTCACGGACGCACGCATACGGCTGGGAGAGCGAAAAGGCAACCGAGCAGGCTCGAGCACACATTGCTGACTTGATTGGTGCCGATCCTAAAGAAATCATATTTACGAGCGGTGCCACGGAGAGCAACAACATGAGTATCAAGGGTGTAGCCCGATTCTTCAAACGATCGGGCAAGAAGAACCACATCATCACATGCCAGACAGAGCACAAATGTGTCCTGGACAGTTGTCGACACTTACAAGATGAAGGTTATCAGGTCACTTACCTCCCAGTCCAGAATAATGGTCTCATCGACATGGCTCAGCTCGAAGCTGCCATAAGACCAGAGACTGCCTTGGTCAGCATAATGACCGTCAATAACGAAATCGGCGTCGTGCAGCCTGTTGAGGAGATCGGGAGACTTTGCCGGTCAAAGAAGATTTACTTCCATACGGATGCCGCACAGGCCGTTGGCAAGATTCCGATCGATGTGAACAAGATGAATGTGGATCTAATGTCGATATCTGGACATAAGATCTACGGACCCAAGGGCATCGGAGCGTGCTACGTCCGACGCCGGCCAAGGGTGAGGCTTGATCCCATCATAAGTGGCGGCGGTCAAGAGCGTGGCTTGAGAAGCGGCACACTGGCGCCCTTCCTCGCTGTGGGTATTGGCGAAGCCGCGCGTATTGCGAAGGAGGAGATGGCGGTAAGCATACGTCCTTTCCTCGTTACTTTCGAGATTCGATGATTATTTGCTTTCAAACATGCATGGCTTTCAGAGCGTTAGGCGGCCTCTGGCTGCCGACGCGCCATGTTGACAAAAGTGCAGGGGTTATGAGACTTGGATCATGTTGCCATTTGCGTATCCATTCGAAGTACGAGCAGTGCTGACTTGGCCTAGTATGACACGAAGCGGGTAACTGCTCTCTCCAACCGCCTTTTGGAAGGCCTCCTATCAATGGAGCATACAACGCTCAACGGTGACCGAACCCGCCACTACCCGGGCTGTGTAAACGTATCATTTGCCTATGTAGAGGGTGAGTCCCTCCTCATGGCACTCAAAGATATCGCGCTTTCGTCGGGGAGCGCGTGCACTTCAGCGTCGCTGGAACCTAGCTATGTCCTCCGGGCGCTTGGCAGCAGCGACGAAAGCGCACACAGTAGCATTCGGTTCGGCATTGGACGATTTACCACCGAAGCCGAGATCGACTACGTCCTCAAGGCGGTTAAGGAGCGTGTGACGTTTTTGCGAGAATTGAGCCCACTGTGGGAGTTGGTGCAAGAAGGCATTGATCTCAACACAATCGAATGGAGCCAGCACTGAGTCTGGACATGTAATGCGTATACCCGGGTTGGATCTGTACATTATTGGCGATCATCATTTGAGTGCGTTTGGGATAGCCACGCTCATTGAGGCGTTTAGTCGAGCTCATACCCGACATTCATTGTACCATATTAGTTGCTCTGCGCAGGCATGCACAGCAGAGATATTGCACATATGTCGTCCTGCTCCATTTCAATGATGCCTGAATGTGGTGGTGCTAGATTGATTTGCGCCTCTTAAATGGTCCACATGCATCGTCGGTATAGCTGCGTTCGCATTTGCACCTTGAAACGATTCACTTTAGGACGAATTAGCGTATTTGAAAGTATCTTTGGATTTCAAAGTTGTTGGGGACGAAGTAGGCAGACAATTTATGCCTTGCCAAGCTGGGTGCCAATCTGATAACGTCCCGCGGTTGGAATTTCCCCGCCGCACCTCAACCCTCAACTGCAGCATGGCCGGCGTGCCTGACAAAGTCCTCAACTGGCTGTACAGCGTCTTGCCCAGCGTGAGTGCACACACCCAAGCGCGACACCGATGATACTGAGCTTGCCATGCAGGAATACGCAGATGTGAACCGGACGTACCACGACGTCGCCGAAACGCTCTCCAACTACCCGTCCCTCTCCCCACGCACCGAAGTCTACAGTAGGTCCAACCCATAAGACCTTGCCCGATCTTGGCCATTGCGAGCCGCTGCTTACGGTAGCAGCATACGAGAATGGAGCTTCGGCGCTCCTTCTGCACATCGGTGGAACGATTCCGGTGACGTTTCGCGGCGCGACATATGGATTCCCCCTTGCGATATGGGTGCCGCACGCCTACCCTCGCGAGTCGCCCATTGTGTACGTGACACCCTCTCAGGACATGCTCGTCAGACCAGGCCAGCATGTGAGCGGAGACGGCAGGGTATACCACCCGTATCTGGCGCAGTGGGGGAAATACTGGGATGTGAGTGTCCTCCATGCGCCGTCAGGCTTCAGCAACCTCGCGCGCCCACCATGAGAAGAGAGGTGCTAAGCAAGGCGCAGAAATCCACAATATTCGACTTCTTAGCTGTTCTACGCGGCGTGTTCGCGAAAGAACCGCCGGTCCGTTCCAAGCAGCAAACTCAGTACAGTGCGCCAGCTCCCCAAGCTCCTCCCCCGGTGCCTCCCCCGCCCGCAGAATGGCGACAGTCTATGCACGGCACGCCTGTAGCTTCGCCCTCCCCCGTGCCGTCGAATCAAGCTCCACCGCCTCCTCCCAAACCACCTAAACCCTTCGAGCAGGGCCGACCCAGTACACAAGGGCAACCGCCGCAAGGTCGATACTCACAGCCGCCGCCCCTCCCACAACATCCGACCCAACAGCCGCCACAGCAATACTCGCAGCCATACCAGCAAGCCCAGCGGAATAGCCATGTCGGACAAGGTGGATGGCAGCAGCAGCAGATCCCCCCACACCAGAATGTGCCACAAAGGCAGTCAAGTCATGACATGAGTCCACAGCCTCCGGCTATGAAGCCTTCACGACCACAAGTCCAAGCTCCAGGGTATCAGCAACAATCTTACGAGCTAGGAAGCCCAGTTAGCCCGATCACACCGGAAGACCAGCGTGCGGCGCGATACCAGAGAGCTGCACCAACCCCAGCGGCCCATCCCCAGCAGCAACCTGGGAATTTCTCCCGGCCGCAGCAATACCCGCAACAACACCCGCAACAAGGACCGCCTGCGCACCCTCAAGGCCAGCAATACGGTGCGCCACCGCCGCATATCCACCCACAACCCCAACCCCAACAGCAATACCCACCTCAGACCTACGCACCGGCACACCCGCAACAGCAGCCCCGCCCTCCCGTTGCTCAACCCCCGCCACCACCTCCCCCAAACCTCCTAGACGATTCCCTCACCGTCACCCTCCCAT
>JAFHBV010000094.1:0-92547 GCA_019022785.1 Pseudomonodictys pantanalensis | reverse complement strand
CTTTACATCATTACGTGTTATGAGGTTGTGCTGTTCATGCGCTTACCTCCCTTCTCCCTGCATATTATTGCATTTGGCTTTTTGCCCCCGAGGAACTTTCCCCCCCTCTTTTCTTCCCCGACATACATCGAACTTTAGTGTCCGGATACCAGCCTTGTAATCTTGACGATTCCCACGAGGCTTTGCGGCTACTATACCTACATTCCTTTTGTTGTTGAACACTTGTGTGTATCGGGTAGATAATTTCTAAACACTTCTTGCTATGTGGACGAGACTTTTTTTTGGTTGGTTGGTTGGTTGGAGACGACTTCGGTAACGCGGTTACGGTTGGTGGTGGAACTTGGAAAAAAGCTGGTTCGTTGCTTCTGGTTGCAAGCGATTCTCCTCTGGATTGTTTTGAGGAGAAGAGGGCGCGTCTGTGGATTGCGGGCTGCCCGAAGATATGGCCATTACATTCCCCCCATCTTATTCACGACGTCGGCGCTTGTGCGTCGATGTTGGACTTCTCACGGAGCTGGTGTTTGGAGATACCCCTTTTTTGCGAACTTTGCGAGGAGATGATGCTTTTTTGGAGCCAGTATAGTTTGAGAGGACAAATGGAATAAGTGTGAGAGTATTACTTTGGATTGGCTGCATGCTTCCAATTGGTGTGCCTGAGTGTTGAGCCAGTAGCTTGGGTGATCTCCCGCGCATATGGATGATCATTGTCCATCAACTCCCTTCTCGCGGTTCTGGTAGCGGAGATACACCAGCGTCGCGTGTTGAGTGGAGAATCAGCCTGTTGCGCTTCCCACTTGTCTAAGAATGGTACTATGCCATCATCTCTATAACGCCTATACTTGCACATTCCTCGGTTGTCTTTCAAGGACAAAGCCCACAATCGCACACGGCATGATATTGGAAAGGGGAAGGGGTACCCATCACGACCCACGGGTCATGGTGTTTAGGGGGCGTGGCAATGATGCGCGCTGGGCTTTGATGACGATCTACCGCACTCCAGAAAGAGCGCCCACTCCGATATTGCGACTCAAGGTCCGCTCCGCCTGTCACTTCTAGAGCTAGTTCTACGCGGTGGTGCGACTCAATCCAACTGTGCGCTCCGGCGGGCCTGCGTTGGTGACATTTCTCCTCTGTGACCGCCCGATGCTGTCTCGGGGCCCAGTCCAATGTGCAGGCGCAATCGCAACCGTAACTGTATCGTATCCACATCTACAATCGCACGACAAGGCGAGCGCACAGTGGCCCTCAGCCTCGCAGGATCGTGAGGCTCTCCAAGTTCTCCACCTTCGAGAATCCTTTGGGGCCAGGAGGTAAGCGCCGTGCCGACATCGCCATGGCCAGTCGCGTGCCCGACCCAACCCCAGTGAAGAAGGCACTTTACATAAGCGAGATTGCGAACGAGGCAGAATGCTCATTGGCGCTTCTTTTCCCTCTCTTCAATTTCTAGCCCGTGTAGATTAATAGCTCTTCTCGCTTCCTCGTCCGCGACCTTGGAACTAGTGGATTGCCTTGACGTTGGTCGCCGTTGACCAAGGCCCGCGATGCTAGCCTTGCGCTGCGTTGCGCCCCCCGGGATTGTACCATCGAGGAGGCATGAATTCCCGAGCTTCTTTCGGCCCGGAGCAGAACCAACAGTTAGGCTTCGTGATATGGCTAGACTGCCGTGGAGAGTGCTGGTGCTGAGCGCTGATGTGAGGAGAGCGTTTCAGGATTTGACGTACGGAGTCGTTCCTGCGTCTGCAGGTGCTGCGTCGGGGATGTAAAAAGTAGGATTTAGGAACCAAGGGTGTCGGTGAATAAGCTTAATGATCACGGAGCAGCGGATCGAGGGGTTTCAGATCGTGCTGCACGTGGGAACGGAGATGTAGATGGGCGATAGGGAAATTCTGGGGTGCAGCGGAGGTTGGGCCGTTGCGCGCAAGGGACGGAGTGGGCTGTCGGGGTTGGGGGTGAGTAAGCGGGCTGCGACGGGCTTTTGGTGGTGGTGGTTTTGGGTGAAGCCATCGTGTACGCTGGGCCGAAGGACACGAAAAGGTGTAGTAAGAGTGGCGACGGGATGCTGAGTGCTGATGGTGGGCATGAGAAGAGGAAGGGGAGTGTCTCATGGGTGCCTCAAGGTGTGCGATGGTGGTTGCGGAACGGTGTCGCGAGCGAGGTAGACTGCAGATGCCTGAGGTGGCTGAGACTTGCCATGCGAACATTGCTGATCGTTCTACAGTTCGCTCGATGATTTTCCTATGCGTTCGGTGCACAAACCTTCACTCCGTTTCGCTGCCTCGAACACCGCATTTCCTCGACCGCTTTTCGAACGTAGGGAGGGCCATGGATCGACCGCATCTTCACAACGATGACTGCTGATCCGCTCAAAGACAGACCAGGCGGTATGCAGGTCTCTCAAAGGTCGAAATAAGGTTGCTGCAGAACCGCTGCTAGATAACGTTCGCCGTTGTCTCAACCTTCGGGGGACCCTAGCCTGGACTCGCGGCCCTGCATTAGCGACCACCTCGACGAACATGTGGAGCTGAGGACAGAAATCATGACGCAAGCCTACAGCACCTCAAAAAGAGCTGGAAAATCGCTTACCAGCAAGAAGCAAATCTGTTGCTTTGCATTGATGCATGTCTGTATCCGGGTATCTCCTCGAGCCTTTCCATATGTCATTCCGTCTGTACTTGTCGACCGCGTCTTCCCTGGATCCCACCTGTAGACCCTATTGCCGAAACTAGAGTCGAATGCGACAAAGAGATTATGCAAGCCAGAATTGAACGGGGGTGTTGTACGCTTGAGTGTGTGCCGTGGATCAAACCCTTGGGAACCTTAGATTAGAGTGAACCTTGAACGTTGAGTAGATACTGCTGCATCCAAGGCCTCCTGGTCCTGCATTTTTGACAGCCTATCCTCACAATCATCATACCTTTCCTCAGTATAGTCAAGTACAGCAAGTCCAACTCTTCTGAACTTGTTTTCTCTAGAGTCTGTGGGAAGTAAGATCAAGAAGAAGTTGCGGCTGCCAGCTTGCTGCATCTTCCTTTCCTCGTGCTTTACTACACGAACAATCCAGGCCTGGAACCTCTCCGTTGGTGGGTCAATCTCTACATCGAGGATAAGCCGAAGATCGTTGGTGTGGAATTCTCCAAGGTTCATTGTAGTGCCCCTTTCGATGGTGACTTTGTGGATGCACCCAAACATCTCGATTCGCCCTGACCAGACTTCACCATAGATATTTGGACCCGCCTCCTTGATGGCAACGTCAACGAGTTCGAGGTCAGGCTCAGGATGGAGATAGCGGTCCGAACGGCGCACGTCATTTGCTGAAAACACCCGATGGTATTCGATAGACCCATCGACGGATGCCCAAGACCATGAGGGACCCCGATATTCATGACGGATCAAAGGTGCGTCTGCATCTTCTCGGTACCATGTAAGTCCAGTCCAGATACTCTCTTTCCACAGCCCAGCTGCGTATGTCCAATTCAATTCTCTTGCAAAGTACACGGCGATTCCGGCAACAGCAGGAAGTTTATCTCGCTTCACAGTGAGGTTCCTTTTAGGGAAGGCTGAGATGAAGTCGTTCCACGCATAGACCAATGTGGTAGGGTGTATTCGCATGAGCCTCTCTAAACTTTGAGGGTCAAGAGAATCATATTCCTCCTTCCACCGTGGATCCTTCCGGCGCTGTATTTGTCTACAGTCTGCTTGGAATGTCGCCCAACGCTCTTTGGGAGCGACCCTTGGATTCGGATGAATCACATTGCCTATTGAGATGGCTTCTCCATTACTATCACAGAGACCTCCGTCACTCTCCCATTCAATTCCGTCAGTGGTATAACGCATGCTAATCGGAGATACCAAGGCTTCTTGGAAACCCAGCCTCTTCTCTCAAGGGGACTTCCGGTCATATAGTCTTCTTCGAAGTTGACTGCTGTGCTGACAGCAACCAATTGCATTACGGCTCCTTTCGCTGAAGCCAAGGTGCAGCCGTAGTCTTGTAGTCTCCGCATAAGACCATCGTTACAGTCCAAGGACTGCGTCGCCGAGATGTTCAAACTGCATCCAGCGTAAATGTCCGTCATCGCGGCTGCTTGCTCTGCCCAGTCCAGAGGGTCGTCCTGAACTATACAGAGGGCATCTATCCACAGGTACCTAAATCCAAGGGCTTTGGCCACTTTGATGCTGTCTCTTAAAGTCCGGGGTAATTTATCCAATGGAATGGCCTTGCAGTGATCGCTAATGTTCGTGGTCAGAGTCCTGAAAGGCAGACTTGATCCCCAGCAGTAGCTCAACGTTACATATTGAAGGGGTTCATTCTTGGAGAGGTACAGAAATACTGTGCCATCGCCCGGTGAAAGGTCTAGTACCCGCTTTGGTAGCTTGGACTTGGTGCGTTCCTGAGTGCCCCATTTTTGCTCTTTGGTCCATTCTGTTAAGAACTTTGCGCTTTTTCCAAGTCTTTGGAAAACTCCAAACCGTCCGGGCGAATGACCCTCAGGCCTTGCAAAATTCGGGGACCATCGCCTTTCCGTACGGGCCACACGTATCGAACTTCGTCCAGAGTATCCGACCCGGAGGAGCTTGCTGGAGGGCATGTAGGCGGCCACGTCCCTTTGAAAAGCCCTATGCATGCGAGTGTTCTGAACAGACGGTGGTCTTGATTGAGCAACCCTATGAACATGACTCCATAGACTTTCGGTTCGACATAGATCGTGTATTCAGTGTTTTCGGGCAAATGGCGCAATTCGTGTGCTATTAGCGAGCACAACACGCACCGACGACGAGGAAGCTCCGATGGCTTCAGCTTCTGTCTCTAACTCTCAGGTAGAATTAACCAGGGACCGGGTAAGTCTATCCATGGGATTTCATCAGCACGAGGTCCGTCCTCTTTGACCCATTTAATACGACGCCGATTCCAGCCTGATAGCGCTTCGGTTGTCACTGCTTTGCACCACCCACATAATGTTCGATCGAGCTCCCACTGCCATTTGTCGGATGCATCGATTGGTTGGATTGAGGAATCAGTTGTGCCCGCGAGCGTTTCTGTCCCAATCGCTGGCTTTGCTTCATCATTCGTATTGGGTCGAAAGAGTTGGCGAAGGCGTCGGAACATGTGCATTTTGCAAACTTATATGATACTAAGGTATTGATGTAAGTGATCCCGAACCAGTCCTTCGAGGACTCTGTCTTTAGTTACTGGGAAGTTGTCCGTGAGCTGTGTTCTATGCAAACGTGATCCAGGTGCGTGACGTGTACAGTCTTGCAGCCTGGCGTGCCCCGAAGCGGTTTAGCGGCAGATATGCGAGGCATCTTCGGGTCTGCATGCGCTTCCCCATCCCGCACGGCTGACCATCGAAGCTCTCAGTCCACTTAGTATGTACAGACCGCTTCTATTGCTATACCATTGTTCTTCTCATCCAAGTGAGGGTGCGTGGTGCGATCAAGGTAGCAATTGACTTTTCACCATCCTCGCATTGTGGCTCAGATATTAGTCATCACTAAAATGGTTTCGTCGGCGTTCTCCAACATGTCCATCTATCTTGCCCTGAAGAATCCTACATCTCTATCATGACAAGGATCTGTACTTGCATGGTCTCAAGACAGCACATACTGGCTCCGATGCATATGGCGGACCCACTGCTCCGGTCTACTCAATTCAGTACCAGCCTAGGAACTCTTCCAAATCCATTTTCTATTCTTCCTATCTTCATCGAGACCAGCATCCTAATATCTCACTTGGCTCCCAGCGGCGCATATGAGCAACATCGCCATTCAATTACAAAGCTTCAGATATATCTGTTCAATGTTGCATAGAAAAGCTCGCGAGGTTCCCAAGTCTGTGCTTCTTTCTCTTTGACTACATTGCCTTGATTTCTGGATTTGACAGGTTTAACAAGTGCCGGAATTATTCGTAAAACGCCCTCTCTCTGTCCAGTGTCTTCACCTACGTCCCCCCACCAAATCATTGTATCACTCTTCCTAATGCTCGATTTTCTCTGCTTCAGCTCATTCCATGGTCATGCCCATTGAGATTCTCAGCGCTGACATATGCTCACTCAATCAGCCCTCAAAGTATTTCCCTCTAAAAATGATGCCACTGAGTGGAGTTCAGATAGGCACGTCATGGAGTCGGGGAAATCTCACTTGATGAGTGACGAGCGGGAAGGCTGGTCGAGGCTATCTTATCTGAAAGTATACCCAGGAATGATGGCTCTGGTGTGCGATTTGTAATCTAATGCGAGGACAACACGGATCGCAATGGAGATCTCTGTGAGTCTCACTCACCTTCCCGGGTCTGAGGTTCCGAGATCGGAGGCCGTTCCTTCCTCAAGTGGCCCATGGGCAGTCACGGATGACGTAAATACGCGCTGGGCTCTGTATGGACTGTTTGGCTCCCGCCTAACCACTCTTTGTAGGAATCGCCAAGCGCATTGTCGCAGCCTACCCATCATTCTCTCTCTACCACAATCTCAACCGCAGCTGTCCACCACCGCTCTCAACTACAATATGGGCAACATCCATGTTACGCCTTGCGTGGTCACCTGCCTCATCCCTGCCTTTCTTCCAGCGTGTTACGTGTGCACTCATGGATTCGCTAAGACTTCAGTTGCGGAGTAAGTCTTTGTCGTTATTTACCTACGCATCTCACCTACCCTTACCTGCACATTCCCATCCAAGCTCAACCAGCCTCTTTTTTTAAAGCCTTTCAACCGCCCCCCATTCCTTGCCCCACTACCTCTCTTTCATCAATCAATCTTCCTCTCACATCCTGCAACTGCCGCTCTTATTTTCAATATGGGCAACACTTCTGTCAAACCTTGTGCGATCAGCTGCCTCTTCTTGGAATTGCTCGCGCTTTGCTACAAGTGCACTCATGGCGGCGTGAGGGTCTTCGAGAACACCCCGACTTCCGTCGCAGCGTAAGGGTTTATTATTGCTTTCGCACCAGCACATACAGTATCTTGCTACGACAGCTGCTAATCTCCGTACGCAGTCTCCACAATGCCTACACTGTCATGGGCCAAGTCTATTACCCGATCGAGCATTGCCATCATCTTCAAGGTTCTCATGCTAGCGTCAATGGGCGCGATATGTGCACCATGGACCTGAACCCCGCCGCCCGTACGTTTCCTCCACCTATGCCCTCCAAGCTCAGGGCACACTAACACACGCATCAGAGAACGGCGCCTTCAAGGGCATCATTGAGGTTGACTCCGTCGAGCATCTCTGCGGCGAATTCGGCGGTTCAATCACGGACAACAAGTGCACCTTCGATATCGGCGCCGGCAACATGGCGGCCACCACATCTTCCCACGACAAGGAAGTTGGCTGCGGCACCATCGGAGGTGTTTGGGACAATGGTTTGTGCGACTTCGAGGCCCAGTTTAAGATCGAGGCGGGCAGCGTGCGCCGCGACAATGTCGAGCTCAAGGAGCTTCCGCGTGACAACATCATCGACTGCGTGCCCTGCGTTCTTCAGGAGCATGCGCACGTGTACGTGTTCTTCATGGCTGGCCTTCTCATGATGCTCATCGCCACCTACGTCATCTGGGTCGACAAGAAGTTGGCCTTGCGCCGTGCGGTTCAGGACGCTCTCGTGGTCAAGGACGCCGGCGTCGACGAGAAGATCCCTGTCTAGATCGTGACGTGTTGGATCATGCCTGGCAGTTCATTTCTTTAAGTCGTAAGTTGGCTCAGGTGTGGAGGATACGGCTTGCATCTCACGATGGTGGATGGTCTCTATCTGGCTTTTCATGGAGCGCTCGCCTCGAGTCGCAGAGTTCTATGGTGTGGTTCTAGAGCCGCAAGAATGGCGTGTCTAGGGACAAATGAGGATTGATATAACCGTGCGCGAAGAGACCACACAACGTGTGATATCGTGAAGCTCAACGTATCTTCCGGTGCTCGATACTTCCGTCGTTCTGCCTTACCACCAAGAAACCGCCTTCCTTCCCTTTCCCAGTCTGCCCATGTTGCCATAGCCTGGTAGTGACATCACCATAGTACTCCCTAACTTTGCTGCGACGCAGTGTACACGTGCTGCATTTAGGTTGAATCGACGGCATGGGAACCGGAAGATGTTCAAGCGGCGAAGCAACCGAAGTCAATTCGCCTCATCTTGGTGTCCATACCTTAACATTCAATTCTTCGCTCACACTGCATGTCGCAAAGGCCGTGGCAAAAAATTTTTAGACAAGTCGCCGTCGGTTTCGAGTGTTTCCATCGTGAAATTGCTAATCTTCTGCAGTACGAGCACTTGGTTTGCCTGTTGCTTACCATATTTGCAGGCAAAGATATCGATCCGTGAAGAAATGGTGTCAATGGAATCGTCCATCGATATTGCGTTATGGGGCAGTCTGGTCGTTATGAAGTGGGTTAATCGGCATGTTGATCTTGAGTGGACGGTTGACAGGGCGATGTGAAAAAGTGGGGAAAGGGTGAGTCGAAGGATGGTTTACGCTAGGATCCGAAAGGGTTAGTGCCTGACACACTCCACGCTGGTGCACGGTCCTCGTCAACGTCAAAGGTGGAACAATGACATGCGCTTCAGCAACGAAGACCATCCCATCTTCAAATCCAGACCATGATCCACAACTGGCTTCATATCCTTTCGACAAAAGGCCCGCAACAGCAGCATGTTCGCACGGGAAGAGGCCCAGTGGGCTCCTCGAATCCACGCGTCCAGACGCGTCTCACCACGGACGATGATGCTAGTCAGCCTTCCGGTGCTTTTTCCATTACGAATCTAGCCTAACGATCATTATTCCAATCGTATTTGTAGAGCTCCCTAGAATTCACTGCAATGTCTATGGGTGGGACAACCGGTGAACAAATGCATCGCCCAATTGGATATCTAGCTGCAGGTTCATGCAAGCCCACTTCGCCAGTCTCACTCCGCCAGTCTCCGATAAGATGTGAGCTCTACCTACTTCTTGCTGGTTACTATACGGTGCGGATCTATCGAGTATGGCCGCTCCGGGACTGGGCTTTGATATCCTTGGGCTCGCAACCCTCGCCTGGGACATCTACAAGTCTACAAAGCATGCGGGGGAAGAGTACAGGTTCATCATCGAGGATGGTAAGCACTTTTGTCTTTCCAGTTCACTCCCTGTCGCTGACCAAGGTGCAAAGTAAATTCTCTTCAGGCTGCGCTTCACGAGCTACAGGATGAACAGGGCATCTCCAACTCGATCTTCTCCCGAGCCAGCGCATCCCAGCGGCGCAAGCTCGAGAACTGCCTTCGCTCATGTTCCTCCGACCTTCGAGGCTTGGAAAAGAGCCTGGCGAAATACCCGTCGCTTCGGACCAACGGCCCACGCCTCCGAGACAGGCTCACGTTGACCGCCGATCGACAAGCGGATATCAAGGCGAAGCTGCGGCGCCATGTGGACAACCTGAATCTGTTCCTCAATCAGGTTCATACTGCCTCATTGGCTCGAATCGAGAGGAATGGAGAAAGAGCTTCGACTGAGCTCGGGGCGATCCGGGCAGAAATCAGGCTTCGGCTGCAGGCTATACACGAGGACATCCTTGCGGGGCGTAAGGACGCGACATTGTTGGAGAACTCAACCCACTGGGATATGTTGGAGCGAGAATTGGTTGATGACACTATTACGGAAGTGGATGTGGAGGAACATCGGGAGTCAATTAACATGTGGCTTGCCGAATTACAGTCCGCGAGTAGTGTCATGGATTCCCCATCCGATAGTTCCGAAGATCACCCGGCCGAAGTCGATCTGACTAAAAACCAATACCGTACAAAGTCTCGGGAACCAAAGGACCCCGCACGATGTGTGGAAACGGGCTGTGCGATTCCCGAGGGAAGCTCGTTGCGACAAACAGAAGATATGCAAGCCTCCGTGGAGGACATGTCGAATGATTCGTATGACTCAGAAGTGCGGATAGCTGAGCCCATAGTCGACGGTGACGAAGACTCCTCGCGTCCGCTCAGAGGCAGCCAATATCGAAGCAAGGAGGTATCTTTTACGCAAAGGTCGGAGGACCCAGAGAGACATCTCAGCCAGCAAGACAAGCACGCAGATGCGAATACAGCAGCAGCAAGAAGCAAAGTAAAGAAAACTTCACTACCGGTACGTGTTGAGGTACAGGATCGCAATCCGCCCCAACCAGATTCTATAGGGCTTCCCCTCATGCCCGTGAAGCAGCCTCCGCTAGAGCCCAGGCCATCGAGAGTGAAAGCGATCAACCTGAGAGAGATATTTTTCGAGGCGGAACGCCCAGGTATGGTGATACCCGCTCCTCTGCGGATGACATAATGTCCACTAACAAGTCGCCCAGCATCTCGACAGAAAAAGACCCGTCAGCTCGCTGAGAGCCCGCCTGCAATATCGCCACCACTGAAAGGGGGTCGATCGAAAGTGATTCGTTCACAGATTTTGGCGTATCCAGCGAAGGACAACGGTGATCATATGCCCCTTCGTGCATCTTCACAGGACGTGAGCTCGCATGTGTTAGCATCAGAGCGAGCCGGACGGCCACTGCGACATCCTCAGCAGCGAGCTGGAGGCCAGACTCTTGCTTCGCTGGCTGACCAATCCTCCTCGGCTCATGAGTATCGCATTTCTAGTGCACGTGCTAGAAATGGACAAAATCAGACTGGGACACTAGCACGTTCAATCGGGTCTACTCAGAATAATACATCTCCCCACCTACCTGGGGGTTTGATGCCACCACTTCCTCCAAATGCAAACCGTCAAATTCCGACAATATCTGGACAGTTCGCATTTCGCTCGCAGATCGCACTCGGCAAATCAACTACAATAATACCTCCCCTACCATCACCAGCTTGGAAATCAGGGCCTCAGATCATTCCTCCGCCGCCGCCGCCGCCAATATCTAATGGTCGCCCATCAACACGGCGTCTGCGCGCTCTGACTTTGATCAGTGGAGACAAGAACGGTATGACGATCGTAATCCCTCCCAAATTCCAGGGAGCTGTGTTCGAAGCACCCTTGGACATTCCTATGGAGGTGTTGTACTGTGGTACTTTGCCCTTCAATGTCGACGTCAAGAGAACCTTGTACAATCGTGACACTGGCGTTCCTTACGTCGTGTCTGAACAAGGCGGGAAGCTCAGTGTAGATCCAGGACTTCAAAATGGTGACAGAATCCCCTTAGTCACCCCCAATGCGCATGTGCCTATAGTCTTCAATGTCAAAGAGGTACGTCGCACAGCTGAGCAGTATGTTTCGGTTGCTGACTTATACAGATGAAACACTCACAGTTCCGCCGGGTGAATGATGACTTACATCACTGCCTCAAGATAACCTTGCATGAAGCTATCCACGGATTCAAACGCAGGATGGAGGTATTTGGGATGATCTATGAGTTCAGTTCAGAGGGTGTGCCAGCACCATGTCACCACGTTCATGGCTTTGGAATGCCTAAGCGTTCGGAGCTGTTCTCATATGGCAATATGTTAATTGATATATCAGTTACCTATCCGGTATCGTTGGCATTGAGCTGGCAACAAAGGAAGGAAATTGATGCCATCCTCAATGAAGGGAGAGGGTCTATCAGTTTGAAGGTTCTACCCTTGGCACTGGAATGATTGACGGTCTACTAAGATAATCGAATCTTACTTAATAGATGCTCTGAAATGGACATGGTAAATATACTCTCATTGCGTTTTCAAGTTGATAGCCCTTTGCTACTAGCAAGGAAGCGACATTTGATAGAAAGTGTCTACACCTCGCCTCAAGAACGTCTGATGAGCTTGCGGCTTGTAGAGGACTATAATCTAGAAAACACGGCGTGATTATATTCTGGCCATTGAGGGCGCCTTCTTCTGGTCCTAGATGCGTCCAATGAATAACGTCGCTTGCTCGGGCTAGTGTGCTCTGTATGCATGATAGATGCAGACTGCTGCATCTACCCCACCAGCGTTCAGCCTTGGGTGTTTTGCTCACCGGACAGCCTGTCCAACTCTTCATCACCTTGCTTCCTTCGACCTTGCGACACCTTCCATATCTGCGTGCATCTATTCCTTCGCGATGGCGGGCTTCGGCTTCTCCATCAGCGACATAGTTACGGTCGGTTCTTACGCACACAAGATCTACAAGTCAATGAAACACGCTGGCGAAGATTTCCAAGAGCTTAGAGCAGACGGTGCGTACAACAACAGGCTGAAATAGTCAAACACTAACACTCCCAATAGTCAAATCCTTACAATCCTACCTCGACGTTTTCGAGGATGAATCCCGCAACAATGAATCTCTCCTCAAACGAATCGGCATTGCAAAGCGAATGGAGCTTGAAAGGCTCCTTGAGGACTGCGAGTCAGACCTCCGACACATCCGCAGGATACTGAAGAAATACAAGTCTCTCGGGTCATCTACACCCCGCGCTCGCGACAAGTTCGGATTTACTCCAAGTAAACAAGCTGAGATGTGTGGAAAAATTCGGAGGCACTCAGAAAGAATACAGAGATTCACGGACTTGCTGCGTACACTTGCTTTGGGCAGAATCGAAGGTCATGTCGTCCGAACAGACACTGGTATATCAAAGCTTGATGGCAGGGTGCGATTGCAAGCCGCAAAGAATGGAATGCGGTTCGATACCCTCATTCGAGCCTTCCAGAGCCATACCCAGCGTCAAAAAGCATACAACGAATGCAGTATAGCCATGTGGGATCGAATTGAAAGCCACTTAGAGGCACAAGCTGCATGGAACAAAAACTTCGAGGCAAAATCTGATCGCGTTGATCGTATTACGGAGGGCACAGCGAGGAAGAAGCGAAGCTCTTCGATCATCACCGATATGAATGACTGGGTTCCTCGACAACCTGAACCAATCGACGATGATGCCACTGTCACCGACATTGCAGTCGCCCGGACGGAGCTCTCGGCTATGATGAAACGGATCCAAGTGGCAAATGATCCCAAAATGATCATGCCTCTTGTAATCGAATATGAAGCCGAGTGGACAGACGATGAATCAATCGTGCCCAAAGTGCCAACAGAAGGAGTAGCTCAGAAATCGGCAATGAGCCTAGACAAGCACGTGAAAGCGGAGCCTAGTGGAACATTGATTAAGCAACCGGGAAAACGGCGTCAGACTCTGGACACGCCAGTCCGATCTATATCTGCAGAAAACTTTTCACCTCCAAAAATACAACGCAAAGATTCAGCCCACTCCCTTTACGATGCCGCACCCAGCATACCCCTGGCAAGCAAACCCAGGGTTGAGATCGAACTCTGTGTAGCCAAGGAGAAGAAGATAGCGCGAGAAAAGGAGATTGGAAAGCTATCCACGAGCACCGATGAAGGGGATGTGTCGGCTAAGTCCTTTCATTCGATCGGTGATAAGCCGAGTGAACTATCCCCCGCAACGGTGGCTTTTGCATCTCTGCTATCGACCCTAACACTTCAGGGTACTGGAGAGCCTCAGAATCGAGCCTTTGGAACCGTATGGAAAGTTCCAAGGGATGGATCCTTGAACTCAGACGACGTGTCGTCGGACTTGGAGATGATGGAGTTCACCTTCAGTAAATATCTCTACCAAGGCCAACGGGAAGAGACGAGTGTTGTCACTTGTCGTAGCATCGGCTCGGCTGGAGAAGTGCGAGGGGAACTGAGCTCGAAGGCTGAAGAGCGCTATCAAAAGCTTCGGTCGCAATATGCAGCTGGCAAAGGAGTCGAAACAGCAATTCGCGCATCCCTCGAGGTCAGATACCATTCTGTAAATTCTTCACTTGGAAGCAGCTAAGAATGTGCAGGGCAACCCTGGAAGAGTAGAGAAGTGCGACAAGGGTTTCAAGGTGTATCTCCACCTCAGCTTGCGCGAAGCTCTCCTGGGCTGGCGGCGTGTTGTGCAGGTGCCAGACGAAACCTGCTCATCGGGCTACAACACCTACCTGATCCAATCCTGGACCGCTACGAAGCCAGGCCATTTGAACAAGCAATTGAGTTGGAACACATATCTGGCGGCTATTGAAGTGGATCTACCCCAAACGACAGAACCGCATTACGAGACTTCGATGCAGCTTTATCAGCACCTAGAACACGTCGACCAAGACGTTGAGTACAAGAAACCGTCTTGTGAAAGAGACAAATTGGATGGCTTTGAGTTCTTTGAGCGCCGGGCTGACTTCGCGTGTCTGCTAACAAAGCAACGAGAGACCATCCTTCAGTCACTATACGACGAAGTTGGCGCCCGTTGTCAAGAGGAGATATGGAGCTGGCTCGAAAAGATTGGAACCGTGCCCTTCCCCATGAGCGTACCACGGACAGCTGCGAAGTGGGCACAAATTCGTGTTCACACGGATGAGAACCCGAAGCTCTTGGAGCTGCTCAGAAACCACAATGCGAGCTTCGACGTGGTCTTCGCAAACGAAGGGAAGGGGCGCATGTGGCTGGAATGGCTCAAACCTGGGAAAATATGGACAGCATGCATTTGAGCTACGGTGGCTTGTCACCATGCCATTGTACCGAGGGTAGCGGAAGTACAACAAAGAGTGCTACGTCAGAGTTAAGAAGAAGAGGTGGGGTTCTTTTCAAAGTTTCCTGTGCCCACGTTTCAGCGACATTGCATCCTCAGCCCATTCGGCGAACAGGACATCGATATCATCTGCATAGAATCAGGGGCTCATATCCATGTCTCAAACTTCGAGTCTTCCATTCCAGATAACACACATTTATGGGAAAATTCTGTCCCAAGATTTATGATCGTATCGTCAGTACATACCTATCCTCTCGATACCGAGCAGTTTTCGACTTTATCTTCACAGTAAAGATCTCAATGTCCGGGAGACTGATCACTAGCGCGGCGCTTGTCTCTGTTCTGCTCGTCGGTAGTCTGACGCTCATGGCTATACTGCTTTTGTTTCTCGATGGGCTCGTGAAGGCCACGAACAAGGTAGGCGGTGAACATAATACCCTTCCCCGAGTGCGCTCAGGGAATTCAGCCCGTCCTATGCAGGCTAGAAGTCGAGTAGAAATGGACAAGAAGCGAATTGGAGGCAGAGTAACGGTGTGGACGCTCTCGCGAGAGTTGACTGGTGAACACACGCTTGGTGTGAACAAGTTGGTACAGCCCGGTAGGAGACAGTGCAGGTGATATGGCGGACTGCCCCGTAGATGAGTATTATCTTCTTTTCCCTCGAACGATATCGAATTATGCTATCAAGTTGTGGCGTGTGGAAATGGAAATGACAAGGACAGGATCATTCGTAAGAATACTGAACCCATTACGACAAATCCACGTATTGCACCGTATTCTCACGTACCCTGAAGTACCACCCCGTACTCCACCCCCGAACCCCAGCCCATACATCTCCCTACTCGCCTACCAGGCCACCACCCCAGGGTACCTTTTACCCGCCGGTACTTAGGCCTTCACCTCGCATACACTGCCCACTCCAGATACCGACATCGGTACGGCCACGGACTTCGCTTGGATCGACAGCTAGTCTCGCCTGCCAACGACACCTGTTGGTGATCTGAGCTACCTCGAGTCCGCCTGTTTACCCATTAAGTACCCTAGGCTACGCGCAGGCTCTTGTGCAACGTCAAAAGGAACACTCGGGACGTCCTTCCCCAATCCCCGCAGTTGCAAAGTGTGCTTAGCCAGAGCAGCCTCGCTATAGGGCTGTTGCGTTCAACCTTCGAGAACGCATCTCCGTCGCACAGCTTCCTTCTCTGCTCAAGCCTAAGGTCGGTGGCCCGAGGGGTTGGATGGCGATACTGCTGTACAGACTGTTGAGCTGAAATACCTGGGTCAGACGAGTCGCTCAGATTGCTCTGCAGTTCATATTGCGGCGTGGAAAATGTTGGTGGTCATTTGGCCTGCGTCGAACGCGTCGAGGGGCTAGACCCAGGGACGTGATGGGTGCGCGCAAATCCGTGCTGTGACACGAATATCTTGACGTGCAGGATCGCGGCTATAAGACCCCTTCTTAAGATCGCTCGTGCTCTGCTTGGCTTCGCATGGCTGGCTCTGTGTTCCTGAACTCTGTGCTGCGCGAAAATTTGGTAGAGAGGCTACAGGTTCCGATTTTGTTGAAGATTGCGTGCATGAAGAGAGCATGAGCTGGTAGAGCATGTGGGAACGGGGGGGTTGTGACGTGCGTGGTGTTTGTGTTACCGCCGTCAAGGCAGCCCGGGCCAGCGCGAGGAGGGAGAGAGGCACAGGCGCGCTCGCAGCCCAAACGACCTGCTACGCCGTACCTCTGCGCACAGTCGAGACTCGGTCCAGCACACCCCGACGAAGGATTCAAGGCTTCACCTCTTGCGCAGACCGGCATCGGCACCTCGCCGCAACGGAGCGGTCCTTTCACACCGTTTGCGTGATCGCCAAACGCCCGTTGCCTCCCAACGCACCCGTACGAAACGCCAACCGTCCAGATGACCACGCCGTAGAATCCTCCTCCCTCTGCTCATGCAGTCCGCAGAGCTTCCATGCATACACCCCGCCTACGTACCCTCGCTTGCCAAATTAATCCCATTACCCGGCCAATCAGCCCTGCCCATCCACGGAAATATGGCAGCAGGATAAGATAAACGCACATTATGCGCGTGCAGAAATAGGAAGCGAAGCGCAGAGGATTCAGAAGGTTTACGAAATGGAACAGGGAAGGAAGATGAAGGGATGCATGTGAACGGTTGATGCTGATGCTTGGTGCCGTAGCAGACCCGGAATAGCGAAGATAAAAGGCAATGTTAAGCTTACACGGGGCTGCCCGTCGCGGAAGCAGGGCTTGAGGTTCCGCTGACGATCCACATGCTGGAGGCTGAATGCGGACGGACTTGGGCTTTTCTCCGTGTCGAGGCTCTGGGGTCTAGATGCGCGTTTGCAAGGCTCGAACATTTCCCCGGGATACCGTGGTAGAAGCGCAAGGCAACGAGACAACATCGCTCGTGACGCCTGAACCCCAGATGTTGCCTTACGAGGTACGAAGAACGCAGGGCCTGCGTAAGGCGATGGATAGGCAGGTTGGGAGCGGATCTGGGGTTACACGAGCTAGTCACCAGACGCTCATCCGACTGTCAGCAAAACCGGGGTTGATCTGAGCAGGCCTGGCTGGGGAAGTGGAATCAGATCCGCCTTCACGGGCGGGCCGGTGCGAAGGAAGCTCGCTACGTGCCTTCCCTCACCGATCAGAGTCTGAGATAAGATGTTTCGTGAATAATAGCCGTTTGCTCGCTAATGGTGGTGTAGTGACATGTGAGCTATGCTTCGCCAGAGCCTTCAGATGAGGGGTGAGACGACAAGGTTGAAGGGATGAAGCGAGAGGAGATGGAGAACAGATTGGTGTGATCACCACGGACAGCCTAGGAAATGTGGGAACGGAGCAGACGGAACCTTACCTCGATGGGAAACCGTTGCCCGATTGTGCTGATGTGGGATGGATATCTGCCAGCAACTGGGATTCCGACGGCCTTACCACGGCCGTTATAGACACCCCGTCTGCCCTATAATTCGACATCGAGGGTGCTCGGCAGTGGTGGTGGTGGCAAGGCTTCGCGGATACCGCGTAGCAGGATTCCAATAGCTCCCAAAAGAGGGTTTGACGTGTCACAACATTGTCAGCTGGGCGGTTTCGGCGGTGCCATGCCTGGATGAGGACGCGAAGGATCCAACGATGGAGAGATCATCGTCGAGGCAGACAACGAGGGGGCGGCACCAACGTGGCTCGCTAGGGGTGATGATGGGGAACTTATCCTATCTCCATGCCTGTTGTTATGCCTATTAGTGGAGGATTGGCAGTCGGTCCGGTGCAGAGAGGCGGCTATGTATGCAACTGTGCCGACTCTTTGCAGTATTTCGGGCCGCCTCAAAGTGTCCGATGCATGTCTCTCGACGGCAAGGGCGCCTCCTCAACGCTCGCGTGAGCTTTCAGAACATCTTGAGACGTACGATATCGTCGTAATGTTGGTATGAAAACAGAGTTCAAGAAGCGCTGCGGCGTGAGCATACTAAGACCCAAATCCATGGCGAAGACCCAGCGAGATGGTCCTCAGGGTGTGTATGACTGCACAATGCAGCCAGCCCCTCGAAAATAAATGAAAAAGATCAGCTCGTCATTGAATCCATCGAAGCGGTGACTGCATCGTAAACGACGCTGCACCTCGGGTAAATATGGAATCCGAGAGCGCAGTGAGATGTCCCGACACTCTGGTATGAACTGCGTCGTGAGCCTATGAACGCGTTCGGATCCTGCCTGTTGGAGGAGTTGCTTAATATCGGAGCAGAGGCTTAGGAGTTGGCTGACCACCCTTCGAGGCGCGGTGAACATAGTGTTCTGAAACTTCGCAAAGAGAGGAAGGTGAGAGTGTCGAGAATATAGCACAGGTGCGCAGGTGATGGGGTAAGCATGTAGTGTTACCGGACGCAAATAGAGATCGCAAATAGGAGACAGAAGGGCCGAGGGTTTAGTGACGCGACCAAACTAGAGAGGAGGCTAGGAAAGACGCGCCGGAGAGAAGGAGACGGTGGGCAAATGGTCAGCAATCTTATTCGAGTGGTGACAGCTGTTACCGCCGTGACCGAGGCGATGGTACAGAGCTGCCGCACCTTCGCTGGATGCAGAAGGTAGCGGAGTCTGTGTTCACGATAGCGATTTTTGAGGGCCAGCATATCGCGGGATTCCTATCGCCAAAGCGTTGGGAGCTCCCTTCTTCGGCCTGGTGATTCCTTCTCGAAGGCCCGCATCCCGAGACCACGAGTTGGTGGAAGTTAGACGGGTCCGCTTCCCTCGGCAAACCGTAGGCACGTTGTCGAAGGGTTGGAAGCCAGCCGTGTCTGTGGAGTCGTTAGCACCCTGCCTACGGAGAACGGTTCGCTGCAAGGTCCTCTTCGATAAGCACGTGGGGGATCCCACCACCTTCTCGCCATGGGAATGTCCACATGAGCACATGCCCTGGCTGGGAGATGAATTCCGCGCGATGCTGTTGGTTCTTCTGCTAAAACAACGGGAAGAAGTAAAAGGTACTTCGCATGAACCTAGATAATAGTTGGCGCAACCTTCGCAAAACAGGGAGGTCGGCCGTACCCTCGGCCGTCGGTTGCAGAAGAAGCACAAGATTGTATTCGTGAAGTTGTCGGGAGGTTTAGGAACACACCCGTCTCCCAACTCCGAATGTCGAGAAATCCCTCGGTGACCGGACTCGCTTCCAAACAACACCACGCATCCGCCGCGGTTGAGGGGCTGCATCTCGCTCTCTTGGGGAGATTGACAAACCCACCTCGGCCTCGATGCCGGGACCACTCACGGTCCCAGGTCCAAGAGGGCGGGAAACACTTTCTGTTCTCATATGCGTCTACCCTATTCGAGTAGTAGACGATGCTTTGGCGCCTGAAAGCCACGCGACCGAAAGAGGGCGGGTGCCCGAGGCTATGGATTGGGTTCCAGGACACGAATCGCATCAAGGCAGCGGAAATGCTCCCGCCAGCCGATATGAAATGAACCTTGACTTTACTCAAACGCAAGAGCCTCCGAGTTCGAGTCGCGCATAACGAGATGACGGAAAGAATCCTAAGGGAAGCCGCATGCAAGCTTTCCCCCGCGCACTAGAGAGTCAGGAAGCGGTGTGGACTCAAAAGGAGTGTTTTCATCTCCATCGAGGCCGGGGAGGCTGGGACAGAGACTCGGGGGCGCATGGCAACGGCCGTCCGAGCTTCGGTAGAGAGGACAACGAGCAGGATCCCTCATGCGGGAGCGAGGGTTCATGCGCCATGGCTGAAACGCCATGCTGCGCTGTGATGAGGAGGGCTGCATCTACCCTGGGATCATGAGGACAGTGAGATTTGCGGTGAGGAGATTCTCCCGGTTGCACAGCGGCGCCCAACTTGACCCCCACCCGGTCTGTGAACGGTGATCGGGAGATGCGTAACAAATGTCGCAGAGCTGCGCCGGGAAGCGCGAGATAGATGGCGGTACCTTTTGGGCTTCGGGCCAGGAGAGAAGGAGGAGCACGAGACAGTGAGACGGCAAATCTGGCAGCCAGTCGCTGTGTGCAGCCGACGCAGCTGCCGGCCGTCAGACGGGCGATTGGAGATGGGGTGTCGGGGCTGCGGCCACGCGATTCGTGCAGCGGCAGAGAGCCGTCCCAAATCCCGTTCCCGAAGCAGCTAAGGCGAACGCCATAACCACTCTGTCGGGCTCGAGCTGCGGAGCCAGGTGTCCGGTGGTGTGGCACTCTCACGCCCGCCTTCGTGGGTGCAAGTGTGTCCCCATGCTTGTGGAGAGCACAAGGTCGCTGAGCTGGATGGTGGCTCATTGCAATATCTCCTGTTCTGGTCTCATGGCGGCGCCGGATATGGCACCTCTGCGTTGTGCTGAGTGAGCTTGCTGTGGTATCCTTAGGATTTTGGGGTTGTACAGCAGACGGAGGACTCGAAGGAGTCGTGAGCTGGATGATTGTGGAGTTGATACGACAACGCAGCTCCTTCCCTAGGTTTTGCTAGTCCGGGGCTGATGTATCGACAGGATGATCCAGCCTTCACCCGTCCCGTGCATGTTTTATTCGACGTGGGATGGCTGTATGTTACGACCCTTTGAAAGACGAGACGGAAAAAGCAATCATCCGCTAGTAGCGGGATACACCGCTTGTGTGACCATAAAAGAAAGATGGAGTATCGATTAGACGATACGAACACAGCCTTGAAGAGATTATTTCGATGTGTCGACGATGATGGGAGAGTCGAGAACAAGGGACTCGCACACATTCGTGACATGTCGCATTCCACACAAGAATGAGGTCACATCGCGCTCCGCAGCGTTGCTCTTTGCGAAACGGAGGTGGCCGTCATCGGAGCCGTTGCATAGTCGGACGCTGCTCGCCTGCGCTATAGCATGGTAGCCATTCAGTGGTTAGCAAGGTGAGACAAGAGGCAAGGTCTCAATAGCAATAAAGCTTGATTGGGCAGAGCAGGTAAACCAAATTAAATGCTGGTAAAGCAGAGTCCGGGGAAGCTAGGATAGCACCCGGTTTGCACTGCGATCGCTGTTCTACCGCTGCCCTTGCAGTCTGAAAACAATGCTCCCGGTTTAGGTCACGGTGCAGGAATTGTGCGTAAGAGCTGGAAGCGACTATCCTTTCCTCGCCCATAAGACGGTCCTTATTTTGACCGTACATGGTTGGGAGTATCGATCAGCTGATGGCGAGGCGCAGGCAACAGGTCTCGCCTTGCGAAGGCAGCCCGTGGCAGTGTGCTGTAGCTTCATGCGAGCCGTACGGTGGGAGCGAGGCTGGATGCGCGGCACTTGAGGCTGCACGATATTGTCTGGCCGGGTATTTTGGGTGGGACTGTGGGGAAGATGGGCACACAACAGTCGTACCGGAGCCGCGGTCCGTGAGACGAAAGAGAAAAGACGTGTAGAGTCACGAGTACCTTTGTGAAAGTAGCCCAGCTCTTTCCAGGCGCTTGACAAGAGCCACAAAGCGGCAGGGTGATTTGTGGTCGTTATGCGTAGGGCAAAGCGTCTGGCAAAAGACCGGCCGTGATGCACAGTTGGTAGCGTGTGCAAGGACCTCAAGAGCCTGGGGTATGGTAGCGATTGTCAGACGCAAGATGAGAGGACGAATGCCACGCTGTACTCGCAGTATTGCCGGATGGTCATGATCCTGCAAATTGTACAACACATGAAACCGGCCATCACGCCGCATTTGGGGGACAATGGGTGGTTGCACATGACACTTTGTGCGGCACGGTGATTCGACAAGCGATCGCAGATGACCTCGAGAACTCATCTTGTAAAACGGTTGACGTAGCATGCTGCGAGAGTGCCAGCAGCGAGTTCGAGGGTGCTCGAGGATTGCGTGTGTAGCTCGCATGAGTTAGAAACCCGATCGCATCGACGCGGGTAGACGGCGGGAAACGGCCGTGGTGTTGGATGGGGCTCGAGGCAGGTGAGGCATGACCTTGCGATCCCCACGAACCCCGAAACATGACCAACAATGGCACAAGAAGTGATAGCTCCCCGCGATGGCCTGGCCGAGCGGAATATCTTTTATCTCGAGACCGTGGCGGAGACGGCCTACCCAAAGGGGCATGTCACCAGCGCGCGCACAGGCTGTTCTTGACGGGCGGAAAAAGTTGAGGGCCATGTGACGGCGGGCAGAGGAGCGGAGCGTTTCGCACAGAGTGGAGCGGCGACTGCTCATATGGGAGATGGGGCTCCCAAGGCCGTCCAGATTGTGATGCTTTCTAGCAGCATGCTCATGGTGAGGCTGCTGGAGCGCAATGCCGAATCACGGCGACGGGGTGGCACAGGACGCGCTGAAGAGCAGCGACAGGGTCTCCGCATCACAGCCGGCAGTGTCAAGTACTGCCGACGAGGCGAGCTCACGCGTACCCATCGGGCTAGAGGGTTGAAGTCGCAGATGGCTGCTCCGGTGGCTAGACTGATCCCGCAGCGGACGGAGAGGCTTGCTGCATGCGCGCGTTTTCGATACGGTACTTAGTCAGCGTAACTTTGGCGTTGTAAATGCCAAGACGCACGCCGGTGCTCGTGACTTGGCTGGGGGCAAGGAGAGACAGGGCGGCAAATGGGCCAGCGCGGTGGAAAAGAACACGCAGACAGCGGCGAGACAGAGATCATGGTCAGCTCATCTCGAGATGTGCTCGACGATTGGCAGCGAGGGGGAGCGCTGGCGGAGCAGCGCGAGCAAGTGCAGCGAGTCAGCCATCGTGGCCGGGGAGGCTTCTGGACGTTCTCGCGCACAGTCCCATGCCGGGTTCATCATGTGCTGCAACTCTCCCCACGCCGAGACCGCGAGTCTGTTTGAGAGCCAACAGGTGGGCGTGCAGGGGCGCTGAGGGCTCGCATGGGCTTGCTGCCACGCGGAGAAGGCCAGAGAGCGGTGGCGAGGGCATGGGTGAAGTGTCATGGACGGGCGAGCGTGATGCCGTGGGCTGGAGGAACCAAGTCAAAGACACCGACGAAGTGAGTGCGAAGGCGAGGGCGAAGTCGAGGCCAGAGAGTGCAGTCGACGCTGCGAGAAGACTGAGGTGGGCGTCTGCCATTGGCAATCGCTGGCGCCCGTCTGCTGCTGGACTTTGGGCGATGATTAGCCAGGCGGTGGGTAGTCAGGGTAGGTAGGGCGGGCGTGTGCTCGTGCTGGTGCCGGTGCTGGTGCTGGTGCTTGCGCTCGGGCTTGCTCCGGCCGGCCTGTTTAGGAGGCCCTGTCGGTCCAGCTTTGAGGCGTTTCTTCGCCCAGGTGCGTGACAGGGGTGCGGGTCCCGCAGTGACGGCTCTTCTGTTAGGGTGGGCGTCGTCCAGGTGCAGGCGTGTTGCCCAAGCATTTATTATCGCTGGGGTTGCCGCCCGCCGCTGCCCACAGCCATATATACATACTTCACCAACCCGCGGAGCACCCTCTCACCCACGCCCCATTCCCTGGTCCAGCACTGCACGCTGCTGTCGACCTCGACCACACCCACCGACTTGTATTCTCCCGCCAGCACACATGTGCGCCGCTGCCCGGTGTTGACCAGGCGGCTCACTGAGCATCGTGTCGGTTCCGCAGCCGACCATCGTCATCGCTGAAAGCGGAACACCACGACAACCACCACGCAGCATCGCCATATCCACCGCCCTCTCCGCGCCCACACCCACGGCGCAACACCACTCCACAATGCCGCTGCACGCCCCGCGCCCGATTGTGCGCGTCGAGCACTCGTCGATGCGCGCCCTGGAGACAGTGCCCGAGAATCTCTTTGGCCTCTGGTCTGGTGAGTGCGATTGCTTGTTCTTCCTTTGTGCGCCGCCCACGGGCAGTCTTTGACATGGAACTGCCACGGCGTTCATATGACTGCTCGCCGTGTGGCCGGCGCTGCACCCTCGCCCTGTGAACCTGTGGGGACCTTCGCCGCTGACGCAGTGCTGCATGCAGTCTTTTCCCGGTGCTCCCCAGCCATGGAAGACGGCAAGCGCTACGAGAATCTCGCCTGGAGGCTGTGGTCACGGGAAACGCTCTGCTGCCAGCCCGAGCACTCAATAGCGGCGCGCTGGCAGTTCGAGCGGCACCTGTCGACCACCGAGAGCATGCCCGACCTGTCTTCTAGCGTGGCCTCCGACGACTCTGCACGCTTTGGTTCCGAGAGCGCCGTAACCGCCACTACCCGCTCCACTTCGTCGTCACGGCCCGATCTTCGTCGCAACGACTCCGCCAATTCCCAGGCCCGCGGCAAGCACATCACCCCGATCGACCTCGAGCATTTCGTCAACTCGATCCAGGAGAAGCAGGCCATCAAGCCCCTCTCCCCGCTCCCCGCGCAGCTCGCGCCGCCCGCCCCCGTCGGGCAACCGCGAAAGCCCATCGAGGACACCACGCCTCGCCCCTCCTCTCCTCCCCCAACTGCCCGCTTCATCCCAGAGTCTTCCACCTCGACAGTCGCCACGACCATGGACAGCGATGGAATGAGCCCGCCCGTTGGCTCCGACGTGAGCTCCTCGACCGAGATGAGCGCCCACAGCGTGGTTCACGGCTTTAGTCCCAACCACATCTCGACCTCGGTACGCTCTAGCACCAATCTCAACCCCGCACCCATCCTCAAACCCGTCGTGGCCATGCGACCCCCGCCCTCCAAGGCAGAGCCCGCCCGCAAGAAGGCGCCCGTCTTCATGCTCGGCGGCTCGTCCGAGGAGGACAACAGCAGCTCCCTGGAAGCCTATGGATCTTTCCACACTAAGCGTAGCTCCCTCTCCGACAGCCTCAGGAAACCGGCTGGAATCCGCAAGACAACGTCGTTCAAGAACGAAATCTCCACCCGGACTATCCAGGACGCCACTTCCGAGGAGAGCGAAGAGGCCATCGAAAGCGATAGCGACGAGGATTCCGACGACAATGCTATCGAAGAGGAGGATTCTGACGAGGAATGGGAAGACGACAACGAGGATAGCGTCCCCGCTAGCGTCGACGACCGCCAGATGTTTCAAAGGGTCGACTCCAAGCCCAACCTCGTCTCTCGCCGCAGCTTGTTGACAACCGCACTTCACCAGGGCGATCGTGCGCAGGCCCTGCAAAACGCAGCCTCGCGCTCTTCCCCAGCCATCCGCCGGTCCCGGACCGCGACTCCCAACGGACCGTCGACCGGAAATTCCCCGCAAGAGGACAGCGGGCTGATGATGCCTCAGCGGGCTTCCCGCGCGAAGCCGATTATCATGACCACATCTAATGTGCACCCCCCGGCTTTGTCACCCCGCACCACCCGGCGCAACATGCTCCAGACCGAACTGACTCAGTCGTTGCGTCAAAACCTTCTCTGGGAACGCCAGCAGAAGAATGCGACGACCAACGCCTTCAACAAGCGCATGCCCGGGCCAGGAGGCATGCGTCGCGCCATGACCACCAACGACATCAAGGGCATGACCACCAGCATCGCGAACATGAACCGGTCCGGCGTCTACAAGGATGACTCGAAACCCAACGCCTCCCTCAACGAAGAAGTCTTCGAGGTAGGACTCCAAGAGTACCACACCAAAGGGTGGTAGTCGGGCCCACATTCTCACATCAACAACT
The DNA here is from genome assembly GCA_019022785.1 of Pseudomonodictys pantanalensis. Classification (NCBI taxonomy): domain Eukaryota; kingdom Fungi; phylum Ascomycota; class Dothideomycetes; order Pleosporales; family Parabambusicolaceae; genus Pseudomonodictys; species Pseudomonodictys pantanalensis. Next base: position 67,069 of record JAFHBV010000094.1, on the reverse strand, counting down.
GCACCTTAGCGGCATTCACGGTTCAGCATTGGGGTTTACTGGCGTTTTTTTGGTGTGCATTCTACGATTCTACCGTCTCAACACGGACGGTTGGGATTATGGGGGTAATGTCTCTTCCCCATGCGAAAATCTCTTTTCTTTTGATACCATCTGGCATTCGGTATGCCCAGGCACGAGGCTTACGACTTTCCTACCTCCTCTTCATCACACACATACACACGCATCGGACACTGGGCGGAATTATATCGGCTTACAAAGATGCGTCGCGGCTCACGCCTGGGGTGGTCTGGATCTCGATCAACCCGTCCACCGCGTCTGTACTATTATATCTGCATTGTACTTTTACGACCTTGATATAGGTCGGGTTCATTATACCCTAGGCAGCTTTTGCATGCTGCGGATTCTCGACGACGGAATTACCTACCTGAGAGACAAGGTAATCACTTTAGCTACTTAATTGCAATGCCACAAAAAAAGCAGAGTTGTTCAAAACCACTGGGCTCCTATCTCGTACCATGCTTGACTGGGTGACTAAAGCGACGAGTGACTCGCTGCGACTGCCGGTCAAGAGAAACGCACATGTAACAAGGGTGCTCGCATCTCGCCCTCATGGGCCTGCCCTCCTCATCAGCTGCTCCCAGGTTTCTGCTCCCAACAATCTGCATTGATACGCTACCGCAGCTCTCTTTGGACAGCAGCTCTTACCGCTTCTTCTGAATCATCTTGCACGCCAGCACGCGCTTATGCAAGAGGTGCTGTAGGCGGACGGAGCCACCAATGGCGGAGGTGGTGGTTGCAGTGCCGGCTTATAGAGGGCGCAGACGAGATGCGCGACAAGACCACGGACGTGTATACGCACTGCGTGTTGCATGTGCCGAATGCCAACGTCAAGGTTAGAGGCGAGCCTGCGGAACAGCGGTGTCTGTGTCATGAGGATAGGCAAGTTTGCGTAGGCTTGATTGGAGTCAATATAGTGAACCGTCCTTGACATGTTTTACGTCGGGACCTGGGTGCGGCTATTGCCTGGCCTGTCTTCTAAAGTTCCCTCGGGCCGGCTTCCTGTACAGCGACTCGGAGGCATGGTTACGCTCAATATCTAGCATGATGAATTGGAGATAGGCAATTGAGGGTGCCCGGAGGCATGAACAGGCAGCTGCGCTGGCTCAGGGTCTCGTGAGACAAGAGACCCAGGTAGTGGCAGCGGCGTGCAGCGTGGCGAGCCAGCGCCTTGTTCCGGGATGCATCGTGGGATCAATTGATCGCCCGTCGAGACTCGAGAGTTGCAGGCGATGTGCGCTCAGCCTTATGAGTCAGGCTGCTCCCCGGGCTTTCGACTACCTTACCTCGCGCGCGCGGTGCACCCTGGTGGTTTCATGGAGCGATGGGCAGGCTTCTAAGCATCGTGACTCGAAGCAGGGAAAAGACTACTAGCCACTCGTGTTGTAGGAATATGGTAATGTTTCAAGCTCACCACCTCGCACCAGGGCGCCTAACCGGCGGGGAAAGTACCATAGACGGTAGTTGTTGTCTTGTAGCCTCGCGGCCTGGCGGGCGCGATCTCTCCACCACTCCACTCTCCCCCAGCTCTCACAGCCCTCTCTCCGCATCAGCATCGCGCACTTACCTCCACGCAGTCCCGCAGCGCCAGCGCCAGCTGACCATCGCCAATCTACCCCGACTCCCGCACAGTCATAGCCCCGTTGCCTCTCCGCCTCGTCCCATCTCTCACCAAACCTACCCCGGACTCCAACGGGCTCAGCTCGTCGCATCACCAGGGCGCTCTAAAAACAACAACGCATCAATCCCATGTCCCATGTCTTGTCTCCATGACCATCCGGGCCTCCTGCGCGCGCTGCGGCGCCGGCCCTGCCGCATCAGGCACCGGAGCACGTAAGTTACGGGATGTGGTGTTGATGCGCTGGCATTTCGTTAGCGCCCTGGGCTGGTCATCTGCTCACGGCTGCTCAGGGCCTGCGCACCTGTGAAGCGCGAGCTCCTCAGCCTCATGGCAGGGCACTCCGCCACCCGATGTTCTCCTCCGTCTGCATCTCGCCAGTGAGGAAAAGTGCTGACGCGCCCATCGGTCCTGTGATCACCGCGCTGTGATATCGCGGGCGGCGAGGCGACTTGGGGGCGGCTTCCCGTCCGTCTCTCACCTCCAGTAATTCTCCGATTCCCTGGTGTTTATTTGTGGAAGGGGCCGTGGGGGTTGTCTCCCGTTTTCGAGGTCAGGTGCTTCGTCTATTGTGATACTGGGGAGCGCGAGGAGCGCTACTTAGTGGTTACCGGCGACGCGACTGGTGTTGTTTTTTTGCCAATAACCACTAGTGAGGCGTCGATCCCCTCGAAAGAGATGCACTGGTACTGCGAGTCCTAACCGTCAACTGCCGCCGTGCAGCTGCCTGTACGCTGATCGCAGGCCAGCCAGTCCGCTTGAGGGGAATCCGCAGGACTCCGTGGATGCGGAAGGGATCCCCATTCCCCAGTTGTGGACGTACGGCGGGCAGATGTGCGGAGCGTCAATAAACTCTCGCGTCACTAAGGCGTTGGCGGTCACAATCTCAGCCTCAGCTGGTGAGTTTACCGGTACCTATAGGCCCGACGGTGCATCAGGTCACGATAATGATAGCGGAGATAGATTCCGGGAAAACCAATGATGCGAGAGATAGGGAAGACGGAGATAGGGGAGGTGTTCGGGTTGCCTTTCCCTCGAGTATTGGGTGATATTGACTGTAACAGGGGCTGGGGAACTATTTGCTTACTGTGTTGATATTCGTGAGGTTTCTCGGGTTCGAGGGGTCGTACAGAGACAGTGAGCATGCATCGGGAAAAACAATATCACTCTGCCTCGTCTTATCAGCTACGGAGGCCTGAAGGAGAATAGGGCGTTATCACTACTATCGAACGAGCAGGGAGAACCCGACTTCTCCTTTCCAGGCTGACTCCTCTCGTCATGCTCGCGTATCCTTTCGACGGCAGTTCTGCGTACAATGCCCAAAATCAGGACAGTACCAATCCATTTTCCGACTGTCTTGTACGAGACATATCGACGTCGTAGACACGTCGTCCAAAATACGTCGGAGAGGCTCTTCTCTCCGCATTGATCTACAGACAACCATATGTACGGCATGCTAATCCGGAGAACAGTATGACATTGAGTCCCCACGATCCGTCGCCCCATTACCGCCCGAGCATTTTCATCGCACCTAGCTACGCGTTCGCGGTTCCGGTTGTCTAGTCCGTCTATTCTGGCTCTATCGCGACCGTTCTCATCCCTTCTCACCAGACAGGGGACCAAGTCCACCGTTCATGATGAAGTCATAGTATCTCTTGGCCGTCTCCGTGGCTCAAATCGAGAGAATCAATATCACCCAACTCGCACGCATGACCGAACATGCTTGAAAGCCTAGCATTCGCGATCCAGCGATGTGTCCAGCTGTATCGTCCGAATCTCAGATATCCCTCACCCACAACCGGTGGGACATATCAGTCTCAACGTGCCAATCTCCTATACATCATCCCGGCAACGCTGTCCGTCAGATGATGCACATGATGCTGGTCGCACGACATAGTGTCGCAATTGACCAACCACCATGAACCTTTTTGCTCCTCCGGCGAACCATACCATTACCCCCCCGTCACAGAACTTTGACGTGTCCAAAATGTCTCAGCCCACACCCTCCCAAGCAGAAAATGGAAACACTATGACGCCAAAGGCTGGTCGCGCGGGATGGTCCACCTCCATCTTCTATACCCCGTCCTTGTGGCAAATTTTACTTCGCCGCCTGCGCTTGCTGGCGAGTTTATCCAGTTCAACATCCCGGCAACCTTGAATACACGCGCCCAAGGCCAAGGCCTAACCAGGCCAAGTTCCCGCCCGCCAGGACAACGCATTCGTCATCTGGACAAACAAGCTCCCAACAAAACATCAAAGCCTACTCCCATACGAGGTCATGAAGTGTAATTTCGCCGAAGACGACGCGGTTGTTGGCGGCGGAAGAAATTCTCCCGTCAGCTGGTCGACTTGGATGCTCACCCCGCAAAATCACGAGCTGGGGATCGATCGTTGCTGACAAGCGAGCGCCAGAACCCTGGTCTCCTTTGCGCCTCGTCAGCCTCATGTAACGGCTAGAGAGATCAAGATCAAGGTACAATGCGCTTTGTTCCGCGGTGCATTCTTCAGCTGCCATGTGTATGCATTCCGGATATCTGTATCCTCTTTTTCAGGCGGTCTAGCTCGTGGCAGCTCGCGTCACTAACATGTGAAACCAGTTGCGACAATGGGCGAACGGCGGAGTGAACCTCGACATGAACGTGAGACTTCACGATGGCCGAGGTTGCTACAGTTTAACCAAGCCTGACAGCCAAGGCAGACTGACCGACTATCGAACGACCCTGAAAGCAAGCGCTGACGGTATAGCGTACCACCGTTACAATACCACTCCCACCTGCTTACAGATCCCGTCTCCTCGCCGACTCATTTCTCAACACCAACTCCGTGCTATCACCAAGGATGATGCCTCAACAAGCGGCTGTCGGTCCACCTCCGCAACGAGATCAACGTCCGACAGCCACCTCCCTGCGCGCACATGGCAGCGCCATCAAATGCCTCGTTTCGAGTCCGCACATGGCATTCGCATGAATAGCGAGCTTCACCAGCTCAGCTCCGCCATGCCAGCACCGGCGTGTCAAACACGGGACGCAGACCGGCTCCGCTCCGCCAAGAGGCTTCCACAACGCCTCCTCTCCGGAGTTGTCGCCGACGGCGAATCGTCGACTCGGCTCGCCTTCTGTCGGCAGCCGTCTGGCTTCCCCGGTAGCGCAAACGTTATTTCTCGGTTGCGGAAATCCCCAAATGGCATTGCAATCGCGCGGCGCATGGTGAGCCCGGGAAGGCTTGGACACGCGGGCGACGAGGTTCATGGGCGTTTGCGACTCAGGATTTTCCGTCACGAGGCAGGTTCGAGATTTGTGGTTGGGATCCCCATTTCCCCGGATCGACTGCGCGGATCGGCAGCTGCTCCACGTTTTGAGGCTGCGCTGGTTTTCCTTTTTGGGGTGGCCATGTGCGCGGTGCGAGTCACGAGGTAGTGGTTTTCAAGGTAGATCGCGGTGTTGGTGATCGGGAGAATTGCAAGCGCTGATGGGGATGTTGATCAGTGATGACGCACGCTGGGCTTGCTCGAGTTTACCCGCGGATGTTGGCGATGTTGACATCAGCATGAGGGTCGATCATCTGCGATATGCAGGTACGAGGAAGATATCGCTCGATGGGGTAATCCCCCGCCTCAACAAGAATTTGCAGCTGTCAGCTCTTGCAAAGCAGGCAGATATTATCGAGCTGCGAGATCAGTCAGAGTTTGCGCAAGTAATAAAGAAAAGTGGATGATGTGGGTTGCTGGAGGAATTCAAGGTTGCATGCAAAATCCTGACTGCCGATGAGAGTGGATTCAGGGAGTTCTCGGCGAACCCTCGTCGCCGTGCAGTTTGGCGCGATAACCCCGTCGAGATCCAGATTCGAAAGTCACATACGTAGTGGCCGCAGTGGAGCGCGCGTCCACTCTCTAGCTGTCTGCACCCACCAGCGCCTTATTCCTTTCCCCTCTTTCAGTCTGTTTCTGCCCAACATCCTCTGCCGCATTCCAACATTGGCAGAGCCGACGTGCTAAAATTTCCACCGGCTCGCCCAAACGATAGACACTAACAGGTGGACCACCAACAAGCGTCCTTTACAAGCGCAAGGGTTATCAAGATGGCAGCTGAAGCAGATGAGGCTCCACCTATCGAAGCTTTCTAGAAGCATCAGACGCACACCGTCTACCAGCGTGCCGGAATTTTATTTCCCCACACCTGCGCTGATTAAGTGGTATGGATCGCCGCTGATTCGCGGATCAATGCAGAAAGTTACTATCAGGGAAAGTCCAATCCTACAGCTGCATCGCTGCACTTTGGACTTGATGGGCGGATCGACGGCGTTGCAGATGGGTATTCACATGCGGTTCGGGCATTCCGAAGTGCTCTGTTTCAAGATTTCTGATGGCGGTGAGGAGGTTGGGATGAAAACTTGATGGCAGCGACATGTGAAAAAGGTACGGTAATGAAACTTAGCAACAGAGGTGCAGCTAATTCCGCACCGCCGACATGCGCCCGAGGTACGCTTCCTTTCTTTTCGCCGCACGATTAGCGGCTGCTCAGCGGCTGCTCGCCGGCAACGCCTCTAAAACGCAAATGACGGTGAAGAAATCTCTCGACGTTGCATTCGACGCGACGCGCGCTGCATGCGCTCCATACCAGTTGAAGAAAGCCATTCGAGCACCTGCCATACCACTTCAAGACAGAAACCTCATGCACTCGCGGAGAAAACAGCGCAGACATTTCAAGCTCTTCCTAAAATATGCCTCCGAGGCAGCACCGACCGAGTCGGATGCATTCCCCTGCCAGTTACAAAAAGCTCTGCAGCTCACGCCGCAATGTCACTTCCGATCTGCCCCGATAGTCTCCAGCCTCCAGCTCCTCCTCCTCCCTCTTTCTGTCCTTCTTGCTTCCAAAGCTCCACTCTGGCCGGATCATTATCAGGGTTCCCCTCGTCCACAAACACGAAGAAGTCCCGGTAACCTTTTAGCAAACTCCAGATTTACAGCATCAGATGACACAAAAGTCGACGCGTTGAGCAGTCTCGGTCCGACATAGATATGAAGGGGCCCCACTATTATTGCTGACGAAGGCGCATGCATAATGCACTAGCCACAGCAACCCTCTGAGCCACAGCACCAGCCTCACTGACCCCTGAACCAGCGTCAAAGTCCGCGCACCACGTGCGTGTTGCACACCCAGGGTTAGTTAGCGTCAGGCCTCCCGTATCATGCGATGTTTTTCAGGGTCCAATGTGTCGCATAGAGGCGCGCTTCTGGACTGCCATGATGGCGTCTCGAATAAGGAAGATCTAGGCTCTTCGTTGTTGCTAGTGTGAATGTGATAAGAAGAGATGGCATGGCATGCTGGTTTTGGCTGGCGTTGATGGGGGAGAGGGCCCGGTGGGCCGGTGCGAAAAGTGCGTCGAGGTGTTTGAGAAATTGGCGATTTGGAAGAGGTTGGTCATGGTGTGGAGGGTGGATGTAGCGTTAGCTAATGGAAAGGTGGGTCTGGCAAGGCGAGTTTCGCCCAAGATAGTCGTGAGGAGTGGTGTGTTTTGTTACATGTTTGTCATGTTCGTGACGGGTGGGACTTGGGCTGAGATGCGCTGGAGAAGAGTGGGGACGGTTTGGTGGAGGTTTTCTAGGATGAGGTGAGGCAACTTTAGGTGATGGAGATGGTCTTTCTATTTTGCGGCGCAAAGATATAGACGGAGTCGATGAAAGACACATAGAAAGTCTTGGGGATCATTGGCACCGGCTGTTCGTCTCCTAACGTCCACCCGTCCAAGCGAACGAAGACATCAATGTCTTCAGGCTCTGCAGTCTTCCCATTTCTAAAAAACATCCACTGCGATCAATAGCTCGACTAAGTTGGAGTGTCGATGAGCAGGGAGTTTGGAGGAACGTAGGACCAAACCCCTGTTCATCCCTCAAAATACCAAGACTCAAGGAGTACTACGGCGATGGCAACAGGCAAGATATCTCCAGCGATCTTTGTACCAGACTCATTCTTTCATCTCAGAACCAGTATAAGGCTCATCACGCCCTTGCTTGTTACAGTACCATGACATATCAAACATTTCCTACAATCCACCTGGCAATAGAAAGCACATTGCTTCCTTAAGGTATCTCACATCAGGACATCAACAGAGAGCGAGCAATTTTTTGATCCCAATTCTGTAAAGGGATATTAGAATCAGTGATTTCGACTACCAATTTCTCAAATATTCTCATCAATTGGGAAAAATCAACCCCGAACCATTCTATGCTGGCTCCTGTTCACCTAACATGTCAAGTGAATACTCTTGCACAAATGCTAACAACGATCGCCGATCTCGAAGATGCACACATGTAGACAGGCTTTCACATGTATTAAACAGCAACATAGGTGGGTTACCCTCTCATTTGTCAACAAAACGCTAAAGATTCAGATACGTATCTCAGGGCAGTGGTCTCGTAGGCATTCATTTGTGCTATATCCACAAACCCCCTCTGCCATCTGAGACCAAGGCGATCAGATTGCGAACGTGTATTTACTTTCCATCCCTCCTCGAGAACCACCGACACCAAGTTGACCACCCAATCACGACCACTCCGTCCAAAGCTTGTCCAAACACTATATCAACGCATGTTATTCATGTATCAATTCTCAATATGCAGCTTATTCTATCCTTGTTATTGTCTTTCCTTGCTGTTGGATGTCCTGCACAGCATGAAATGGTGGCGTGAAAGCAAGACATCTACCGCACAAGCCATCCATCACATGTCGAACCAACCGTTTACGTTTCGAACATCTATTCGATTTTTCTTTTTCACATGTATGGAGCCCTGTAGGGCATAGTTGTATTCCAGCGTATGCACGCAATACCTCTCGTCAACAAGTCCCACTCCATTTGTCCTGTACCACCACACAATCGCATCCCCTCCTAGCCGATCCTAGCACAACATCCCCCATCGCCCTCACTGCCACCCGTACCACCCCCTTCCTAAAACTCCTAAAACTCATTCTCGTCGCTACCGGCAATAATCACATTGTTGACCTGCATTCCCCGCATTAGCACCGTATTCTTACATGTTCGCCAAGCCTTCTGTGTAGCCTCGCGTCCGCCTCCCCTCAAGCAAGGGGATGCATGCAACTCAACAGGAATGTCAACAAGAGAACAGATGAGGTAACATAAAACACCCATAGGACGGGCTGGAGGTCACGACTGCAATCGGACACGTCGAGCCGCCGTGCAACCGCTGGCTGCAGCCGTGCTGCAAGCCAATCCCCCGCACTCCGCATGGAGGCTTTTTGCCACGATTGTGGCGGCCAGACGCGAAGGTGGAATGCAAAGGAGATGAACGCGAGCTGCTGCGCGTGCGACGGCAGGGTGAAGCGATGCATCAGGGAAAGATAGGGACGCGTAAAGAAAAGCGATGTTGGACGGAAAGAAAACGGGGCGGAAGAGCAACGTACCTTTAGCACCATCCGACATAGCTGCGTCGCGAGCAGGAGCTGTTGCCGCTTTGAGATGAGCGGGTCTATCACAAAGTGTTCTTTCATATCTGCGCGACGCCACTTTGTTAGCTCTGCGTTCTCGTCTCCAGAATCGAGTAATGCTATCCGTGGAAGCGAGGTTGCGGGAACCGCGGATGCTGCCTTGCGACGGTGTGATTGTGTGATGCAGCGACTTGACAAACGAGATGCGGAGATAGTGTGTGGGATGACTGCAGGACGGCACCCCCACGGCGGCGTCGAATCTGGAATGTCTGGCGCACCACGAGACCATGTGTACCCGGTATTGTTCCCGCGATGCATAATGGACTCAACGGCGGTGTGGACAAAATAACAAATAAAAGGGAAGACGCGAATCGCCGTGGTGTGCTGATATTGCGTGGAGGGCGAACGTTGCAAATGCAGCAAGTCACACGTGCGGCATGTGCTTGGACCTGACTAAACAAGGAAAGATGGGCGTTGGACTTACCATTGCTTCCCGTTTGCATGCAATCGACGCCTAGTCTCGAGTTCTTCTCTTTGGCTTGACGCGATTTGATGTTGGCCAGAGTCTCAATCGGACTCAGGCCAGAGTTCTCGGCGAGGGCCATGGGCACCGAATCGAGCGCGTCAGCAAAGGCGCGCATTGCGTATTGTTCGAGACCCGGGCTCTGCAGATGGTTAGGGATGGTGTATGGAGATCGTTTATTCGAGATGTTTACCTTGACCGCCGCGTCTTCGACCGCCAACGAACACGCAATCTCTGCTGCACCACCCCCGTAGACGATGCGATTATCCCTGACGAGATTACGGACAACGCAGAGGGCGTCATGCAACGAACGTTTCGCTTCGTCGATGATCTGTATCATGTCAGTGCGCCGAACCGTGCGAGATGCAGGTAATATGTGGTTGGGTGTTGTTGAGCAACACTCCAATGAGAAATGTCATCTGCACCACGTACCATTTTGTTGCTACCCCGTACAAAGACGGTGACAGCCCGGGTGTTTGCGCACTCCTCGATGACCAACATCTTGTCCCGCGTCGTTCCGAAGGTCAATTCCCGAACGATGCCGGCCGTGCCCAACTTCTCTGCGCTCAAGTCCTCGAACCGGGGCACGATGCGGCCGTTGGTGGCTATCGCAATAAGCTCAATCTCGGGTCCTCCTACCCATCGAACAGCAGGCAGCTTGTTTGTCAGGAGAAGATGGTTCGCCTCGTCGTCGAATCCCCACTGGCATATCACCACGTTCGCCCCGGTATCTTTAATGCGCTGAATCATCTCCGTAAACTTGTTGGACTCGTAACTTTGCAGCTTCTTGTACTCTTCGACGGAGGTGATGTCCAGTTTGTGCTTAGTCTTGGGCTTGGGCGGTTCGAAAGCGCAAGTCAGGATGGCAAGTTTTGCGTCTTTGACCTCGTCGGGCATTTGGGGATGGGAGAAGTCCTTGTCTATGATGACACCCTTGACCAGCAGTGTCTCTTCCAAAGACCCTCCCACCTTGCCATCCACCTTGATGAGCTCGAAGTCGACGTCCTTCCGCGATAAATCCGCCACGGACATGACTGCGTCGACGGCGATGCTGGCGAAGTGATCGTGTGCCTTGGAAACAATCTTACTGCCCAGACTCGTCTTGGCGACGCGGAACAGCTCCTCTGTATCGTCCTTTGAGAAGTTGATCTCGTCACTGATCTCATCGAGCTTCGCCACAGCGACCTCGCAGGCCTGGTCATATCCGTCTGCTATCCTGATGGGGTGGATGCCCTTGTCTATTAGATCCGCAGCTTGCTCGAGCAGCGCGCCTGCCAGCACCACCACACCTGTTGTCCCGTCGCCAATCTCGTCATCTTGGGATTTGGAGAGTTCGACGAGGAGTTTTGCGACGTGGTTCGAGATTTCCATCTGGCCAAGGATGGTGGCGCCGTCGTTGGTCACCGTGATGTCGCCGTCGGGGGATATCAGGATCTTGTCCAGGCCGCGGGGTCCCTTCCTTACAATAAGCTTTTATTTCCGCATTCATACCATATCATCCACATACCAGTGATGTCTTGACAATGTTGGCCACTGTTCTCGCCGCCAGAATATGTGATTTCACGGCTTCGTTGCCATGTTGGCGCTTTTTCCTGCCTTGACTGTTTGGAATCAGCATGACGCCCTTGTCCCATCGTTCCAGACTGTCCTGACGTACTCTCTCACTATGATGAAAGGCCTGCCCGACTCATCCGTCGTCACCTGGGCTGTATATCCTCATGTCAGTGCTCGATCGCGGGGTGGAGGGGTAGCTGTGCGGCGCGGGATATACGGCATACCGTTCGACATATCGATTTCTACGCGGGACACCGTCAGTCACTTTCTTACAAGTTCAGAAGCGCAAGGGAAGCTTGAAGGTGGAAAATGAAGCTATATTGCAGCCTGCACTACTTACGCATCGCCATCCTGCCGATTTTTCCTGACCCTCAAGTTTTCTCACTACTCGTATATATTTCTCTGAGTTGAATCTGGTATGAAGTGAAGAAAGAGGGTTTGAGTGGCGTATGGTGGGGTTGACGCGTGTTTACTCTCAAGCTCGAACTTTGGAAATTCCTCCTTCGCCAAGACTGAAAGACGACATGGGTAGGCGCACAAACCACATCCCCGGAGCTCGACGCGCTCACGTGGAGTGGCACCAACCACTCCATTTCCAACCCACAGTCACCGCGTCGAGGCTGCATCTCCCTCTTTACAAGTGCGCATTTTATCAATTGAGCTTCATCCAGCCCCTCCCCACCTAGCGAAAGCTCCCACACAACTTTTCCAAGCCTCCCGACGGTTTGCGACAGCTCCAACCATGCCGCGTGAGTTTTGTCTCTATTGCGCACAATCCTATACTTGCTGAACATCGCGCAGCCGCACTCAGCGACGAAGAGTCCAACGCCGCATCCTCGGGCGACGAGCAAGTCATTCCCGCATCCAAGCCGAAGAAAGGCAAGGCCAATCCCCCAGAAGAGCCAGAAGAGGAGCCAGAAGAGGAGCCAGAAGAGGCGCCAGAGTCCAACGAGGGCACCGAGGATGAGTATGCGCATGGCTATGCTAGATCGCGGGGCTGGACTGATGGCGCGCCAGATATGTCGTGGAGAAGATATTTACACATCGCATCCTAGACGTAGGCGCCAACCTACACCTTTGGCAGTGTCGCAAGCTAATTAGCTCGACAGGGTGAAGTCTTCTACGATGTCAAGTGGGAAGGATACGAAAAGAAGAGCGACCGGACATGGGAACCCGAATCCAACCTGTGAGCTTTGCGCACACGCCAGCATGCTAATCGGAGCTAATGGGGAGTGATCAGGCAAGGCGCGACCGACGTACTCAACGAATACTTCAATAGGATTGGCGGACGGCCAGACATCAAGGCAAGACCCGCCAAGAAGCGGAAGGGCAGGAAGTCGGTCGCTGGTTCCGAGTCCGGCACACCAGCGGCCACGAAGCGCATGAAGAAGGAGAAGGAGTGGGAGCCACCGGTCGGCTCGTGGGAGACGGATGTCGATTTTGTCAGTACCGTGGAGGAGAATAGGGATCCCGCCACGGGGAAGAACGTGCGGTACGCGTATCTGGAGTGGAAGAATGGGAAGAAGACACAGCACCCGCTGGAGCATGTGTACCAGAAGTGCCCGCAAAAGGTATGGCTGCTGGATGGGCGACGGGAGAGATCGGGAGCTAATGAGTAGCAGATGCTGCAATACTACGAGAGCCACCTCGTCTTCTCGGTGCCGAACGGAGATGCAGAGGACGGCGGCGAAGACATGGCATTATGATGTATAAGGTGTTTGTGCGTGCCATATTGCGGGTGACGCAAGCACTAAACACAGTAAAGAACACAGTAAAGAACACAGTAAGCTGCAATACCCTGCGGTACACAAATGGCATTATGATATGCTGGGATCGCACGCGGTCTACACTTCGGTTCGACGACTACAACGTCTCCCGCTCGGCTTTGAAGCCTCCCCCAGTCTTCAATGCTTCCTCGCGGCAGACTATAGTCAAAATTTTACTATTAGTTGGATTCTGCTTTCTCTTATTTTATGGGCATCCTGCTTTCTGGCATGGCGTTGTCTTGCGGCTCTTTAATGGTTTGTCGCAAAAGCGCTTACCCCATAGTGTGTAGTTGGTATGCGAGCTGAATGGTAGGCTTGTGGAGTCTTCAGCGAGGAGCGAACCAAGGCGGGGTTCTAGGAATATTCCTACGTACTCTATCATCAACCATGTACGAGTCACATCATTTGCAGCATATCTAATGGAAAACGTGAAGGGGAGGCAAAACTTTACCTCAATCTAGTCGCAGGAGGTACCTCCCGCATGCGCATCTGATCCTTTGGAGTGCAGTGATTTCACCAGTGACTACTCTCTTCCACACATCTCACAGGAAACCGGGGGCTCTCGCACTCAGTCGCAAAAAAGATGTCCTTGAACAGGCTGGAAAGACAAACAGTCACAGGAACCCAAGAACACATCATGAAGATATGCACATTTTCCATTCCACTATCTATACAACCCAACCCCCAAAGGGGCTACTATCAAGGGGTATCCAAAGCCCCGCCCTTATCAGGCTCACTAATCATTAACCCCATTCACATCCATATCCATGCTTTTCCATACATCCCATCCATTCAATTCCTTCAAAAATCGACCCAAAAACGCCATCCCAATGCAATGCCATGCCATCATATATTTGCGTCGTGCCTCAACATGTCAATCAAGCCCCTCCTCTTCCGAACAACGACGCTACTGCATCCTCTACACCTCAGTCATATCCGACACGCTCGATGCCGTCCCGCCGACAGCCATGCGTGTTTGCAGGTAGTAGATTACGTATGCGATGAGGGCGATGAGGATGAAGAGGATGAGGATGATGAGGAAGATGACGATGTTGCGCTTCATTTTGCCTTTGGTGGGCGGGATTTTGCGGGCGGTGCGGTGCGGTGCGGTGCGGTGCTTTTGGAAGTGGAATGCGATACGACTGAGTTGAGCGTGCGATGCGGTGGTGGAGAGGTAGAGGAGTAAGCAGCGTAGATATAGAGGTATGGGTGGTGAAGTGTGTGGCGTGTGAAGCGTGTAACCTTCAATGATATTAGTAAACGACTCTCCCAACCATCGGGACAGAATACACACCTCAGCAATCTGCTCTTCACGTCTCAGTGACGAACGCGACGGCTTTGCAATCCAGACAACACAGCGTGGTCCAAGCTCAAGCTCAAGCTTCGTCGACACAGCAACGGGAATATCGAGTCAAGATAAGTTGGGGGGTTTGATTCCTTCGGAGAGAAGGAGGAAGCGGTGCGTGGGTAGTAGGGTGAATATGCGAGTTGGGATGAAGATGCAGGAGCACTGCAGCCCGCCGTGCAATCTTTTGTACAGCTTGGTGGGGTGGTTGGCGCTCCGTGTGGTTGGGAGCTGGTGTGGCTGGGCCGGCGGGGATAAGCGTGTGGCTGGCAGGGGTAGGCTTGGCAGGGGAACATCACAGAGGTGGGAAACTTGGATTGGGTATGACGTTTTTGGAGGGAATTGTTGGGAATATGAGATGTGTTTTTGTGATTATCGTCGATTATGGAATGCGTGGGACATGTTTGGGGGAAGACGATGGTGTGGAAGGCGGGTCTTGGCGTCGCGACACGATGGGGTTTCGCGACTTTTGGGGGTTGTTCTTCACTCCACCGCCTCACCTTTATATTATGACTTTTCTTGAACACTTTACATCCTTGGATGCGATTGATGGGGATATACGCCGTGGTTCGCCTTCGACAGCCTCTTACCACTCGAACCAACGCGTCCTCCCAGTCGAGCACGGAGAAACCCAATCACTCAATTCCTAACTCCCACCTTCTCAACTTCCTCAGCTGTTCAGGCTCCTTAACAATACCATCACATTCCAGCTCTCAAGCCCCTTGCTTCTCCAAAATCTCCTCCTCAACCCTCCCGTCTCCAGCTAACACCGTCCTCACAACGACCTTCTTCTTCTGCGTACTCGCCTTGCGCGGATTCTTCGCCTCAAAGATCTCATCCATCTCTTCGAGTGTAAGGCCCTTGGTCTCGACAAAGAACAAGTACATAAAGGCGAACTCGAAGCAGTCCCAGAACACGAAGAAGACGTAGAACCAGTATCCGATCTGTTCATGGCATTAGCGTCCGCCCAGCTGCAACGAAGGAGAGGGGGAAGGGAAGTCGATGGCAACTTACGTTGGTCAAAGCAATGGGCGCAACAAAAGTATTTAAGAACCCCGCGGCCCCACCTGTAAGCTTGTATGTCCCCATACCTTTTGCGCGCATATCGTTGCTGAGCACCTCGGCGGGGTAGATCGGCTGCATGGACGTATACCCAAACGCAAAGATAGCACCGAAGACGAAGATGAACGCAATCGAAGCGTTTGAACTAGCCCGGCTTCCCGTGTTGACATAGCCGGCTGCGGTACCTGCTGTGATGGCAAGCGCAATGATCATGCCAGCTGTTGCGCCGAGAAGCATCTTACGTCGTCCGGCGATGTCGTGGAAGCGCGCGCCAGCAGTGGCGAAGATGTAGCCCTCGAGGGAGTACATGATGTTCAGGAGCAGCTTGGTGTCGGTGGAGGTGATGCCGACGTTTGCAAGGAGGTAAGGAAGGTAGTACGATACAACGCTGCTATCGTCAGTGCTGTGTGATTTTTAGTTCTCCTCGTCGGAGACTCACTTGTTCCCCGAAAACTGTCCAAACCACGCAAAAGTCATATTCAGCATCAACCGATACCTTCTCGCCCTCGTTTTGACTAGGACCTTCAGATCAAAGAAGTTCCTCCAATTGGTAATTGGCTCTTTCCTCAGACTATCGATCATCTCCGCCATCTCGAGCGCCACAAGCGGGTGATTCTCGTCGCCGTTGGCGTGGTGCTTGACGATGAACTTGCGCGCCTCTTCGTGGCGGTCTTTACCCACGAGCCAACGGGGCGACTCAGGAAAGAAGAGGATAACGATGCAGACGAGCGAGGGACAGACCATCTGCAGCCAGAGAGGCAGACGCCAGTCGAGGTTGCCTTGGTGTGAGAGGTGCTTGTGCGCGCCGTAGACGGCGGAGGTAGCGAGAATAGAGCCCTGAAGAAGGTCAGCTAGACGCAAGCGCAGATAGGTGGGACGCAGGACTTACGAAGTAGTAAAAGGTATTGTACATGCCAGCCAGCGTACCGCGATACTGAGGTGGAGCCACCTCGACGAGATACAGTGGGCTCGCCGAGCATGCCAGCTGGGCGAAGAAGCTCAGTAGGAACCTTCCTCCTATGAAGGTAGGTAGCGTGGTTGCGGTCGCGGTAACGATGGTACCCACAGATACACCTGCTGTGCCAATGAAGATGAGCTTCCTGCGGCCGAGCCAATCTGCTACCCAGACAAACAGCGCAGCGGTCATCTGTCCGATGGAAAAGATGGCGAAGACAATACCGGTGTTTGCGGTGCCCTTGTCAGGAAGGTTGTAGTATTTGGTGTAGTTTGGAAGCGCGTTGATGCTGCCCATGAGGGAGCTGTCGAACCCTACACATATGTTAGTCGCCCATCCCTTGAACAACAACGAGACAGGGTGCATACCGCTCATTGTCGAGTTCAAGAAGCATATTGTCGCCAGCGCATACAACTGCAAATGTCCCTTCCCCCACGGATCAGGCTTATGCCTCGCCATGATATTCGCGAAGCTCGCATTCACGCCCTCAACCTCCGCCTCTTCCACAACCTTCCTGCCATCCTCGGTCAACGTCTTCTCGCCCACGAACTCCGCGCTCTTGGTCTCTTTCTCAGCCATATCGCTCCTCCTGTCTCTTCGAAGCTGTGTCGCACGAGAAGCGGGGTGAAAAAAGACGTCAGACGTCCAAATCCTCGCGCTGTGCCCCACTACGCAAACAATCCAAATACCTGGTCCACGCCATGCTATATAGCGAGCCGACGTTACATCCTATGATTGCTATCGCTACAAGCGAGTTGGGAGTCGTTGATCCTCGCTATTGTCCGCCAGTCGGTCAGCATTTTCCCGATAGTGGGTGGTGGTTGGGTGGGAAAGTGGCCTGAAAGTCGGTGATCCTTTCCCCACGTAGCGACCCCCGCATTTTGAACCGCCTCGTTACAGCAACGCTTCCAACGTCGTCGGAGCATTGCCGACATACAATATCTTGGCACTGGTTCACGAAGGATCGCAAGCGGGATACCGAGTTCGGGTTTCCTTGAGCGAGCTTACTTGAACGTTGAGTGTTGCAAGCTTGCGTGCGGCAAAATCCAGGCAAGGGTCAAGATAACTACCATGGCGACGCCGTACAGTATCCAGCAGCTATCAGCGGGTTGGTCTTTTAAGCAGGGTGACCGAAGTTCGAAGGAAGAGTACCTGCCTGCCAACAATCTCCCGACGGAAATCCACCTTGACCTCCTCAAGAACAACAAGATCGCCGACCCCTTCAAAGACCTCAACGAGCTCTCCGTCCGCTGGATCGCTGACGAGTCATGGACGTACCGCACTACTTTCGCCAGCCCAGCAGATCATGGCAAGCCAAACGTCAAGACAGTCCTGAAGTTCGAAGGATTGGACACCTTTGCTTCGGTATACCTAAACGGGAAGCTCATCTTGGAGTCCGAGAACATGTTCATCGAACACCGGGTCGATGTTTCCACGTATCTGGTCGCAAATACGGAAAATAAGAGTGAGGAGAATGAGATCGAGATTGTGTTTGAGTCGGCGCGACAGAAGGGGTTGGAGCTAGTGAAGGAGCATAAAGAGCACAGGTTCATCGTGCATCAGACGGAGATCTCGAGGGGACCCGTGAGAAAGGCGCAGTATCATTGGGGATGGGATTGGGGACCTATATTGATGAGTTGCGGGCCGTGGAAACCTATTAGTCTGGAGACGTATGTGGAGAGGATCAAAGATGTTTGGGTGGAGTATGAGCTTAGCGAGGATCTGAAGACCGCGAAGGGGAAGGTTTTAGTTGAGATTGAGAGCAATGGATCGGTTCAGGTTACCATCCGGCGCGGCTGCGTAGTCCTGAGGACCTTGGATGCCGTTGGTCAAGAATCTAGCACAGATCACACTATTCTGAACGCAGAGTTCGAGCTCAACCCCGTCCAACTCTGGTGGCCACGCGGCTACGGTTCCAATCCCATCTATACCGTCAGCGCCTCGATCCTCTCCGATGCCGATCCATCAAGTTCGAGCGCGCCGCCATTCCACTACGTCGAGAAAACCTTCGGCTTCCGCAAGATCGAACTCATCCAAGACCCGGACTCATGCGGCACGTCCTTCTACTTCCGCATCAACAACGTCGACATCTTTTGCGGCGGCAGCTGCTGGATCCCCACAGACTCATTTCTCTCGCGCGTGAGCGTACGCGACTACTACGAATGGATGCACCTCGCCTGCGGCGGCAACCAAACCATGATCCGCGTTTGGGGCGGTGGTATATACGAGCCCGATGCGTTCTACGAAGCCGCTGACGCCTTTGGCATCCTCATATGGCAAGATATCGCCTTTGCATGCGCAAACTACCCAGCCTACCCAAGCTACCTCTCCTCCGTAGAAACAGAAGCCCGGCAAAACGTGCGTCGCCTACGCAATCATCCCAGCCTAGTGATCTGGGCCGGCAACAACGAAGACTACCAGATCGTCGAACGCTACGGCCTCGAATACAATTATGTCGAAGACAAAGATCCCCAGTCCTGGCTCAAGACAAACTTCCCTGCGCGCTACATCTACGAGCACCTACTCCCCAAGATCGTAGCCGAAGAGACGAAAGGCGTGCCATACCACCCCAGCAGCCCCTTCGGCAACGGCACATCGACAGTGCTGAAAGTCGATCCCACAGTCGGCGACGTACACCAATGGAACACGTGGCACGGCACTATGGAGTCCTACCAGCATCTCCCACATATGGGCGGTCGCTTCGTGTCCGAGTTCGGCATGGAAGCCTATCCACATCTGTCTACATTGGAATCTTGTATCTCAAACCCAGATGATCGATATCCCGGCAGCATGGCCCTCGACTTCCGCAACAAAGCCGTTGGGCACGAACGCCGCCTCCTAAGCTACGTAGCAGAGAACTTCCGCATCCGGTACGACTTGCCTTCATTCACGCACCTTACGCAAGTCATGCAAGCCGACGCGCTCACCTACGCATACAAACACTGGCGTCGGGACTGGGGCACGCGGAAATGCGGTGGGGTGTTGGTATGGCAGTTCAATGATTGCTGGCCAACGATGAGCTGGGCGGTTGTGGA
This sequence comes from Pseudomonodictys pantanalensis, assembly GCA_019022785.1. Classification (NCBI taxonomy): domain Eukaryota; kingdom Fungi; phylum Ascomycota; class Dothideomycetes; order Pleosporales; family Parabambusicolaceae; genus Pseudomonodictys; species Pseudomonodictys pantanalensis. The sequence continues at coordinate 47,712 of JAFHBV010000094.1, read as the reverse complement.
TTACTATCGCGTTCCTAAGCCGACTTACTATGCGATTAAACGTGCGATGGCAGAGCTGGTTGTCAGTGTGCAGAGGAAGGTGGGTGAGTGGACGATGAGGCCGGCGGATGAGCTGTGGCAGAGGGATACGGGGCATGTGGATATGAGGCGGCTTTGGGAAGATGTTGAGTTTGATATTTGGGTTGCTAGTAGTAGGACTGAGGAGGTGAGGGGCGAGGTGATCATTAAGTTCGTGTCGATCAAGAGTGGCGAGGAGGTGCTGGAGAAGAGGAGGGAAGAGGTGGTGATCAAGGCGAATGGGACGACGGAGGTTGTGAAGAGCTGTAGAGTTGATGTGCCAGGGAAGCAGGACGAGCGGACGCCGTTTGGGGTTGCGAAAGCGGATCCGTTCGTCATAAGTGCGACGCTGCTGGTCGATGGCAAGCAGGTAGCGTCTGATGTCTCGTGGCCCGAGCCGATCAAGTATCTCTCGTTTCCGGAGAGAGGGGTAGAGGTGGGTTACTCGGACAATAAGAAAAAAGCGGTCGTCTCTGCAAAGAAGCCAGTGAAGGGCTTTGTGTTCCAGGAGAAGAGGGACATAAGACTGGGTGATAACGGTTTCGATGTTCTGCCTGGCGAGACGAAGGAGGTGGAGTTCGACTATGTGGATTGCGAGCCTGAGATGCTGGAATGGAGATATGTGGAGATGTAGTGGTCCAGAGAGTAAGCGCATCCCGCCATTTCTGAGAGGCCATATTGAAACAAGTCAAGCCCCAACTAGCAGGCCCACACTGTGCAGCCACTTGACAGAGCACAGTGCACGGTCACTCCACTGTGGCGCAGCCGGCCAGATAGCGCTGACTGGCGGCGACCGTGCCGCAACAGGCTGCGGATCCCCTTTAGTGCACTGGTGCTATTATATTTGCCTACAATCTCTCGTTCCTTGGGATTTGTCTTCACCATACCGTGCTTTTCAATTTCAACAGGGTTTCGAACATGTCTTTGACGTCTCTGCCGGTCGAGTTACTTGTCAAAACGTTTCAAAAGTTCAACAACTTCGATGACGTCTTTCGTCTCGCAAGCACTTGCCGCAGGCTTCACGAGTGCTTGAACAACAATGCCCATCAGGTGTATGCCTGTGTAGCTCCGACATGCATACCCCACGAAAAGTACGCCCGAGCATTCGATGCAAGCCAGAACACCACGGACGAAGTCTTCTCCACCGCCAATATTCGAGCCATAGTGCAACGAGTCGAGCTCATCGAGGAGGCTATTCGCGTCTTTGACGCTGAAATAGCGCCGCGTGGCAAAAGAGGACCGCCTGGCAACTGGTACGAGGCGGCATCCGTCCACAAAGAAATTACCGACGAGCTCACCTCATCCGAGCGGAGACGGTTCACCCGCACGTACTACCAATTTTGGCGCTTGTTAAGCCTGGAACCATCTCGTATCCACGAGGCTGTAATGTCCTTCAACCTGAAAGAGCTCTTCCGTCTCCACGAAATCTGTTACCTCAATCTCAACATTGGTGGAATAGAAGAAGAATACAGACCAAGCTCGCATCACGCTACCTTCTCACGCAAACGCATGGTTTTACGAGATCATATCACACATGGCATCGAAGCGCGGGAGAAACCCCCGCATGGAACAGTGGACTGGCCTATTGGAGCTTGTGAAGGTGGATATAAGTTCTCTGTAATCATCTGGGATAATTGGCAGGAGGTAGTGAAAAGTGCTTGTCTTGGTACATCGCCTGGAGCAATTCAGCGTTTGGACGAAGGTATGAGTGAGGAGGAGGTTCGCATGATCCTGTGGGATGACAGCTCGGATGAGGAGGATTAAGTGCCTGCATGTTACGAAGCAAGTACTCAGTGTTTTTCACTTAGAATCGACGTTACCGGCGCGGTTTTCGAGGATAGCTTGTCGCCCATGTTGGCGTCCAGGAAAAGAGCGGTCGTTGACAACAAAAGATAATACAAAAGATCCTTACTGAATATGTTTTAGCATACTGCTAGGATTTTGCATATATATAGCAGCTCTAGAGGGCATCTAGATTGTGACTGCGAGTTAAATCCCGGGGCAGGGGGACGGTGGCGCAGCCGACAACTTTTAGGAAGGCAGCAATTCATCCCGGCCGACTGTGCCACCCGCACGAGAAGGAGCAAGCTTTATTCCACCCTGTTTTCGCAGCAATTTCAGAAACTTTCACGCTTTTTCTCTCGCGCATCGATTCCAGATAAAGGATAGATACCCACCACGCGATTTTGCAATGGCGCTGAACATAATACCCACGGAGATCGCACTAGACATCTTTGAGAGTCTTGGATCCTTCCATGATGTCTTCAGCCTCGCGAATACGTCTCGCCGCCTCAGATCAATTCTCGACAGCAATACACGCCGGGTGTATGACAAGCTCGTACACTGCATCCCGTACGAGAAGTATGCGCGAGCTCATTACGAGGCCAAAAGACCTGCTTCCGAGACATTCAACATCAAAAATGTGGTCGAGATTCTGCGTGGAGCGAAATACGTAGCCGAAGCAATCCGCATTTTCGATATCGAGGTCTCTCCCCGTGGAAGGAGGGGCTGCGGCTTTTACGGTGACTGCTACCCCGGTGGGAGACCGACGCAACTTATGAGTAGCGAACGAAGGCGCTTTGCCCGGACATACTATCATCTTTGGAGGCTTCTGCGTCTGGAACCCTCCGAGTGGCAAGTCGCGTTCTGCTCTATGAATCTGAAGCAGATATACCTTGTCATAGATCTTTGTTATCTCAATGTCAATATCGGAGGAGAAGAAACAGAATGGAACCCCAGATGAAATGCTACGTCATTCTCGAGGAAGCGGCAAGCTCTTCACAGGGTCGCAGAGGAGTATATCGACCACTTTTATAAAGACAGAGGTATCACGGGAGACTGGCCATGGGTCAGCATGAAGGACGAAGGATACAGATTCTTCATGGTATTGTGGCACCACAAACGAGACGCTCTGAAGCACCTCTGCATCGTCGGAGATTATGGGAAGCCGAGATTGGATGAAGGCATGAGCGAGGAAGAAATCAAGAAGGTCTTGTGGGATGACAGCTCGGATGAAGAGGATTGACAAGTATTTTGCCTCGATACTGCATCAGTTGATGAGAGACGGATTTACGGGTATTTATGCAGCTATTCGATCCATCCGCCGGATCTGTTCTTGCCCCACAAGTAACGATTTGTTGCTGATCGACATGAGGTCATTACTTACACAAACCAGCGCTGGCTCGCTCTATCTCTCTAGACCGCGCGCCTTGCTCACCCCGACTACCATCCCTACTTCGCTATCAAGTCGACAATTGTTCGCGGAAATCAATGATAATGAGAAGACCTGAGCGACACACGGGAGTCAAGTTTAGATGTGCGAGTCGAATTATGGATGGTTGGAGAGGCGATATAAAAGCTGTGAGACCCTCTGTTACGTACTTGGTAAGTGCTTCTAAGTAGAGAAGATTCACCTTCTGTCAAGGCATCTCTCGCCTTTGCGTCTTTCATTCACCTCATGTTATAATTTCTCTCACCATTGCTTCCACCAACCACCTCGCTTAGCTCGCTTTAGCGCGCCTCCGAACTCGAGTGTACTTAGCTACTTTGAACTTTCTCAACTTCTCTACTGGCTTCTACTACTTCAGGCAGATATTGAGGCCTTTTCTTCGGCCAACCACCCAATTTCCGAAGTCGACGGCCCAGATATCAGCAGTAAGTACAATGTACCCTCTGGCCTACACTTCAGTTTGACCTCGCTCATTTTTGCAGACTACTCTTCTCGCCAAACGCACTGAGAAGGTCATCGAAATGGCGGATCCGCACCCATACAGCCATATGGATTGCACGGCTAAATCCACAGACAACGGCTCAGCTGCGCCTGGCAGTAGCCGAGATGCTAGCGCTGAGTACGTTCTTGCTCACCTCGTAGCCCGACTAGTCTAACCTCCCCAGGCTAGTCCGCGTGCAGAACGGCGCGATCAAGTCGACCGAAATGGCGGACCAGAACCTAGATTCGCCCCACGATGTCAAAACGGTCGATAATACAATTCAAGTCGCCTCAGTGGGGGTGGGGACTATACCCAAGGCTCCCGCCATCACCCGACTCCCTTTCGAGATCCTCCTTAAGATTGCCGGATGCCTGCGAGAGGACAGACAGCAGTTGAAAGAGGCAAATGATATCCGCAAGGATTTGTACAATCTCTGCTTCGTCAAGCCGTTCCACGAAGCTGCAACAGCAGAACTGTACAGCGAATGCACGGATTACCCGAGATATCGACTCTTACCCCTCCTGCGAACAGTGCTGGAACATCCTCACCTTGCAGCGCTTATCCGCACGCTCGATCTGAATCCCCAAGGCCATAGACGCTGCTATGAAGATGAGCTAGACAAGACCGATATCGTCCAATTGGCTCTTTTCACCAAGATAATGAAGACCTTGGGCCTGCGACAAGACCTGAAACAACTCTGGATTGAGGTGATTGGGTCTGCGGTATATCATACTGCCCTAAGCGGACTCCTCTTGCTCCACGTTCCGAACCTGACCTCGCTGGAGATTCAATTGGCTTTCAATCAGCCAGCCTTAACCTGCGGGCCTCCGCGTGCCGACCCGCATTACTGGGAAGTCGCGTTCGACAATCATATAGCCCCGCGACGCAATATAACGGATGTGTCGCTTGCGCATTTTCGTAGCCTCAAGACAATCACCATCTGGGAGGCGCAATTGCCGGTCCCCAAGATTGCGCCCATCATGCGGCTTGAGTCGCTTAGAGACTTGAATGTCAATGGGCTCACGGAGAGCAATGGGCACTCGCAGTGGTCGTGGGACGAGCGCCTTTTTGAGGAGAACTCATCTCTTGTGAAGACTCTCAAATTGAATCAGGAGCCAATCCATCTAGATGTTCTTACGCTCCTGGTTAGGTGCTGCAAGTCCCTCCACCGGTTCGGCTACCGTCCATACAGGGAGAAACCCCCGATTGGATCCCCGAATCGGAATTCAACTGTTGATTTCAGGCCGCTCTACCATGCTTTGCTCAAGCATAAATCTACACTTCTAAAGTTGATCGTGCTCAACACCGGTGCGTCTACCATCAAGTGGTTGTCTATATCGACGTTCCGACCTTTTGAGAAGCTCGAATCCCTCATTGTGGATGCCGCCATGCTGTGGCCTAGGTTTGAGCACCGACAGGAAGAAGAGGGTCTGCTGCCTCGGAGTCTCCGAAACCTCTTCTTGAGCAACATGTGGGAGGACCTTTTGGAACGACTTCTTGGACCAGACAACAAAGTAGCTACCCTGTTGGCGGACTCACCATATCTTGGAAATTTGGTCTTGGGCCTTAGGGTCGAGGATTTAAACTTCTTCACGCTATGTACACCCTTAATACACGGAAGGCGACGAGGGATACATATCCTAGGCAGCGAAGAGGACTATTTCTGGGTGCCGCTTCAAGATGTTTGGAATTGAGGATCACTGGTGACATGAGGGGGCTCGCGGAAAAACAAAACCTACAGAAAGGTAGCCTTGAGACTTGGGGCGGTCTGAAATCTGTGTCTTTTGCACTTGATGTTCAGAGAGCGAATGGGTCGGATCTTCCAAATTTTGAATCTGGCAGGGAGATGTAGCTAGAACTAAGCAGAAAATTTCTTGCAAGTCGAACTGTGGATCGTGTTTTGGTAGATTTTACTCATATTGTTGATTATTGGTACGGCACTGATGGAGCCCTGAACCGCTGTTCGCAGTGGGGAGAGGCACACAATCGTCATCTGTAGCTAGAACTACAAGCGTCTGAGGCCGCAGACGAACCTTCTGGCGAGTCGCCGGCATTAGCTATGTTCTTTTATGCACCCCACTTCTACCATTATTCGACGGCTATGGAGACATTCTCATTCACTAGCTTTTTATAGGGAACCGACCCCCCTTAGGGTCACACATGACGTAAACAACCAGGCGCTAAACTAGCGCGTAAACATTAGGTGACAGACACTTGCAGGGCCAAACAATGCTTTATCAAATCCTCAACCCCCACTTCTCTCTATCCCTTCTTCAACCTCCAACCACCCGCACCCACCACACCTGCGATATCAACTGATCCCACCGATCCCACATTCGACAGCTACCAATATGGCCGATCCACACGCGCACCGCGACCCTGCCTCGCCGGTAGGCGGTTGCCCTCTACTCCGTTTGCCACAGGAGATCCTACTCAACATCGTCGGCACGATACAAGAAGACCGCCACACCTTGTACAATCTGTGTCTCGTCAAACCGTTCAGACCTGCCGCCACCGAAGAGCTCTATCGCAGGGTCGATTGCCGCAGGAGAGACCCTGTTCTCTTACTTCGAAGTATACTGAAACGGCCAAAGCTGGGTGGACTAGTACGCAGCTTTGATTTCGAGCCGCTCACGTCGACGGGTAGTGGATATACTCCGCGCGAACACCAGCTTTTCAAGACCGCCATCAAGTCGTTAGGGCTGCGCATCCATGATGAGCGTGCATGGATCAAGGCTATCCAAAGGGACAAAATCGAATTCGGTCTCGATGCCGTCGTTGCACTTCTACTTCTTCACGTGCCCAATCTCGTTAAGCTACACCTAGGGAACGCTATGTCAACGTGGGGACGGCTTACAGATTCAACGTCTTCTGCGGCTAGTGTGCGAGAGCTGGGATATTGGGAGCTACCCTTCGCTATGCTCAACAATGGGGTAGGCTCTGGAACAGGACCGCGCTATCGCACGCTCAGCAGAGTCTCGCTCAAGGGAGACGCCGAGCGAGATTTTCTGGAAATACCCCAATTGGCCCCATTGTTCCGCTTGCAGTCGCTCAAAGAGCTCTGCGTATCCGGCATACAAGAGCGCTTTGCAAGGTCCGAATGGAGCTGGGACTCAGGAGCATTTACCGAGCGATCCTCCAACCTAAGTTCTCTTTCCATTCAGCACGTTTTCGTCCACCCCGATGCGCTTGCTTTGCTTATCAAATCTTGCAAAGCATTGGAGAAATTCGAGTACGAGTTCGAAGCTTGGACCGAAACCACCAATTTACCGACAGAGTACGGTGACAGCGACGATGAAGAATTGAGGTGGTACCAGCCGAGCACCCTCGACGTGGTGTTCAGGGCCTTGAAACGCCACAAACAGACACTTCGCTGCCTCGCCATGGGGTCGGCAGTGGGCAGCATCTGGGGTCGCGGGGTTCATTTCCCACTAGTCGACTTCGTCCAACTTGAGCATCTCTCCCTAGATGCCGCCATGATCTGGCCCGATCCTAAGACTGTGCCGAGATTCGAGCAGATATTCCCGAAGCAAGTCAAGGAAATCCAACTAAGGCAGATTGAACCGGACATGCTAGAGATTATGGTGGATGAGAACGGACCACTTTCAGGGCTAGTTGCTGCAGGAGTCCGGCCGGAAGTCATCGAGTTTCGGCATCAGGACACGGACCTGAGCGAGACCGAATTGGCTTCCATGGAAATGTCACAAGCTCTAAAGCGAGAGGGTATGTCTATTCTGTTCGGGCTAGAGGATAGCCATACTAACGAAGAAGGCGATGGAGACTTTCTGGATGATGTGGAATACTTCCTGGATTATGAACTGGACGACTTTTTGGGTCTGACGGATACTTAGGGGGGCCACTGCGGAGTCGCTCAACAACACGTTCGAAGGGAATCTGAGGGTTTCCTAGGACAGTAAGCTTGCAAAAGGACAGGTCTAAAAGAAATGTTGGATGTAAAGCCCTGAGGGGCAAGTAGCAGACTTTCATGTGGAATAAGTCGGACCAGGTGGTACCTGCTACTCGCCTGGCCTGATCTCATTCAGTTTGTTGCTGTAATAATACTGAGGGGAAAAAATTGGAACGTCTGCTCCACACAACGTCTATAAACTCGTGTCTTCAAGTGATGAAACCCATGCTTTACAGCTGATCGACACCACGTAACCCAAACGGCCAGCCAATTTCCCCATCCTATTTGGTGATGACCACCGAAAGCTCTCGTACATAATTTGCAGCCACTTGGCTATGATCTGGATACAGCAGATGTAGACGGCGGTTAGCCTTTGTGGACGAGAAGATGGGAAAGAGTCTAACAACTCCGCAGAACGGATGTCTGGATTGGAGGCCTTATCAACAATCGCTTCTTCAACAAGCCAGCTTACTTCAAGGTACTTTCTCGACGCTGTTTTGCGACTCTAGAAAGGATATGTTTACGTCACTGAAACCTTTCACCGAGGCCTTTGCCAATGGCATTGAGGATACAATGTGCAATTCAACACTATATATAAATAGTAACAGAGATCGAGGCAGATGCGTTCGCTATATTCCTCCCGTGCGACAGACCCAGAGTTTCTTCTCTTTATATTCTCTTCCCCTTCCACACCAAACGCACAACCCTCGAGAGGTCTAAACCACAACTATTCGAAGATCTCGCCATGGCCAATCACCAGTATGTTGCCCCGTCGCAACCAAATTCTGCTCTGTTCCGTTTACCCCAGGATATCCTTCTCAAAATCCTCAACTTCGCCTGCAGCAATAACTTCCGAAAAAATCGACAACTATTCTGCAAGCTGTGTCTGATCAAACCATTCAGACCAGCTGCTCTTGAGAAACTCTACTACCGCTATTTATGGCCGGATCCAACGCCTATACTCCGAAGTGTACTCGAGAACCCTAGACTCGGAACTTCGATTCGACACTTCAGGCTCATCGAGCAGCGATGTTTCAATGATGAGCAGCGACCCTCTCCCGATCTCATGCCACTTAATCACTAGGACCCGCTACTCTTCACCAACGCCATCAAAGCTCTGAAATTGCACGAAGAAGATGAACGCTCTTGGATCCAGGATATGCAAATCGAGGATACACGACTAGGCGCTAAGACTGGCTTGCTTCTCCTTCACACGCCAAACCTACAAAACCTACAGATCGAACAAGCCTGGCTGAATGGTAGGCCGCTGCCAGCTAGATCTTTCTGTTCGCCAAAGCCACATGGACTGAAGTACTGGGAGTTTGCTTTCATCAGGCTTCCCTCCAGCCCGCCGATGCTGCAACCGACTATGAGGAGGATAGAGATCAGCGTGGACGGAGACTCTCTGCATATCTATCAGCTTGCACCAATTTTCCGCCTGGAATCATTAGAGTACCTCGCTCTCTTTGGCATAGAGGAACATAGGAAGCAATCCGAGTGGGATTGGGACGCCTGCGCATTCGAGCCCCGTACTTCCACCTTGGCGACTCTCAAACTTCGAGGCCCGTTCGTCCATCCGGATGCCCTTGCTTTACTTTCGAAATCTTGCAAGGCTCTACGAATTTTTGATTACGTTTACGATGGATGGGTACGACCGCCCTGGAGCTATAAGTTGTGCGCGTTTAATCGTTACATTACACGCCGCGAGGTTCCGATGACCGATTTTAGCGTCCTCTTCGAAGCCCTCGAAGCCCATCGTCAGACAATCTACCACCTGGCCATCGCATCCACGGGTCCAGTTCAGTATCAGTGCACTCAGGTCTCTCTGGGCGACTTCACTGCGCTTGAATCGCTCTCGCTAGACACTGCCATCTTTTGGCCCGAGGATGGGGACTTGTCAAAGATTAAGGATATATTCCCTTCGCAACTGACCTCAGTTCAGCTAGCCAATATCAGCCCTAGGATATTGGCCACTGTCCTGAGTGATGAAGGTCTGTTGTCGGGTATGACACCCACTGGATTACGCCCGGACCAAATCATATTGGGTTAGTCGAACTGGTATCAATCGAAATGGCACTACAAGGATGTCTTCGTGAAATTGGGAGTCATTGTTAGGATGGTGGATTCAGGACCGATTGATTTGTTCCGCATCTAGCTTGGAGTGGATGAGAGTGGAGGAAGCATGTCCTGGATTGTGATTGGGAGTTGGGAGAAGAAGCGGAGTGGAGAAGCAAGGTGTTCAGATATGATAGTCGTGCCTTTGAATAATAATCAAAATACCACCCAGCCCAAACGCCGGGGCTGTCAGGGTATCTTTTTGCAGTAGACGAGAGAGAAGCTCGAAAAGCAGGTGAAAAATTCAACCGGAAAACCACCCAATCCAAGTACATGTTGCTTAAATATGTTTAATTTTGTTCATTTTGATCCAGAACGCTAGAATATGACCTCATAGATCATCCCTGTTTGATCCATTCAACGTGTAATATGCACTACTTCCCACCCTCTTCATCGTTTCCTTCGCCCTAATGCTTTCCTCCACACCCACACCCCTCCTTCTTCCCTCCACTCAACCCCACCCTCTTCTTCCAACTCCACGACAACTCCGGCCTCTCGGCCATCCTCTGCATCAACTTCACATCCTCATCCGCCCACCCCTTATCCAACGCATTAACCTCCGCGCTCAACCGCGCATATCTCATCGCCTCGTACTTCATCCCAAAGCTACTATACACCTCGGCCGCATGCTTATACACAGGCCCCATACTCGCCTCCAGCCTCTCCTGCACATACAAGCTAATCAGCAACTCCGCCATCTCAGGGGACGCCTCACTCTCATCCGTCCAGTCATTCAACTCAGCCACAATCTCATCCGCCTGCTCAATGCGCCTATCGCTCTCCCTGACAAACTCCGGGTGCGCCGCACAACTGCTGCACGAGCAATCAAACCCCCAGTTCTTCTTCAGATTGGCCATGCGCTGCTCGCGCACGCGCTCGTTGTTGATGTACGTGATGCTGATCTCCTCGCCCGGGTAGATGGTCTGCGTCGCGTGCACGTAGTGGCTCAGCGTCTCCTCGTCCCAGAAGTACGCCGCGTTGGGCCGGCAGTCGTGGTTCGTCATGGCGATCTCGGGGAACACGGCGTACTGCTGCACCCCGTTGATGTCGATCTCGAAGGCGTTGGTGTTGATGCGATCGTCGACCGCGTCGCCCTTGAAGTGGTCCAGGAGACTCCAGAACAGAGTCTGCGACTTCGGCGGCAGCGTTTCCACGCCGCGGTGCTTGAGGCGCAGGCGCTCGGCCTCGGTGAGCTGGTAGGCGATGGGGTTGGCGATGACGAGGGGGGTGCTGGCGAAGATTTGGTCGCCCCGGTGCAGGGTTTTGTTGGCGATGAGGCCCCGGCCTTTGCCGGGGAATTCGTGCGTGGTGAAGGGGGGGTTGGAGTGCTGGTTTATCCGGTCTAGCGCGTGGGGGTCGGTGAAGGCGGGTTTTTGGAGGATTTCGTAGGCCAGCGAGGAGGTGGTTACCAGGTAGATGCCCCGGCCTGAGGCGAACTCTTGCGAGCTGAAGACGCAGACGGGCTCGTCGGTGGTTTCGCTGCTGTAGCATTCGGGCCAGAAGGTCCAGGGGAAGTCTTTGGTGGCGAGGGCGGATTGCCGTGATTCTTCGAGGGTGAGGGTGTGGTTGGAGGTGTAGGCGAGCGAGGGGTCGGTGGGCTGGCATTCGCCGTTGTGGAGGAGGGAATTCGAGGGACAGGCGTCTGTTAATTGTAGGGGAAGTTGTGGGTGGTTGTGTGCTGCTTTTTCGTTTGTGAATGCGAAGGCGCTGCCCAGCAGGCTGAGGGATGTGAGGCTCCTCATTTTGAATTAAAATATGTTTAAGAATTAGTAGGCAAAGAGGAATCGGTGGCTAGCACAGCGACGAAATGGACAATAAGTTTATGAAGCCATTTTGGTTCCTCAGGAACATATAAACAGTCCCCGGATCTGCCATGGCGGGGATTTGCGGGCTCTGAGTGCTGAAACGTCAGGAAAGCGAGACGCATGTGAGGCGAGGGATGAAACACGTTCAGAAACCGTGACGGCTGACGGCGCAGCAGGGCAGCGCCGAGTGGTGCACGTTGAGCCAACAATTAGCCTGGATAACTACTGCTCTTGGATATGGGATTGCGAGTGTATTGGGAAGATGCGCATGTCTGCTTTCTCGGTGTATACACCGACGTGCATGGTCGGGGATGTTTGCCTGAGATCCTGGTAGCGATGGCAGCTCTGTAAATGCGTCGTCTCATCTCGACCGCCGCGAAGTAGGTGCGGAGCAGGCGGATGTGCTTCCGTAGGCTTCGTTCGTGCTTGTTATTGCGATGGTGGCGTTCCGCCGGCGAAGAGCGAATTGGCACCGCAAAGCGTGCAAGTGGAGCCGCGAGGGGCTTGGTGGCTCAAACACGGGACAGGAGCGCGACTGGGCCCAGCCTGCAACTGGAGACGCCAGTCGCAGATCCCGGCGCCATCAAACTTTTGGGAACGCGCTAGCGAAGGAACCGACGATCGCCATCTTCGGGCTCCGCGCCAAACCATCCATCTGCACCTCTCCATTTTGAACAAAGATTTCATTATCGCGTCCCGGACGCTGCAATAGACATTAACACATGCCTCTCCCTCGGCCATCCTCCTCCGACACCACTCCAACAGGCCCGCATATAAGAACCCGCCCACGGACATGGTGGACCTGATTCCCAGAGCCTTCGGCCCCATCGTCCGCTTCGAATCCTGCACTCAGCCCGAGCCGATCAAGGCGCCGTAGTCCATGTTATCGGTGTTGAAGATCGTGTTGCATTGCGCATTAGCGTCTGCCGCCGATATCGCGCTCGGCTTGCCAGCGCAGTTGCCCGATGACGCCTGGCCAGCGCTCTTGCAGATCGCTGTGCCCGCGGCAGGAAGGGACTGCGTTTTCTGCAGGACGTCTGGTGCCTCGATGAAGACGGCGGCCATACCGCCAACGAGGTGAAGGTCGATGTGGCAGTGGAAAAGCCACACGCCCGGGTTGTCGGCTTTGAAGCGCAAGACGAGATAGCCCTGGGGTGGGATGACGACGTCGTTGCGCCTCATGGGTGTGGGGTTAAGTGAAGATTCGTCGCCGTTCCAGGAACCGCTACCGCGGGCTGCGACTTGAAAATAGTGGCCGTGCAAGTGCATTGGATGCGGCCAGGGCTGTGGGTTTTGCATATAAATCTGGACGATGTCGTTGGCTTTGACGATCTGGGGGTCGACGCCGGGACCGTAGGTGGATAGGACCGACGCTTGGTTGCCGGTGGAGAGAGCCGTGTATAGAGAGGGCACTTTTGGCTTCACCCAAGGCTGTGCTCCAACGGCGATGCGGGTACCGATGCCCTCGTAGTAGGTCTGGTTTGTCTCGAAGTAGACTTTCTTCGTGACGGGGGCTAGGAGCGGTTGCCCGTCTAGTGGCTTCAGCGTAGTATCATCGAGTACGGTCTGTGGCACCCAGCTCGTCGTTAGGGCACCAGCAATAGTGTCGAGGATCTTGCCCAGAAGGTCATACGCCACCGTGCCGATCAAAGTCACTTGGCTATCCGAGGGGATGTCCTCGGTCAGCATGTCCTTGGTCATCTTGACTATGTATCGGACGCTGTTGAGAACACTCAGCTTTCCTGTCACCACGACATCATAGCTCTGACCCGCGCAGATCATGATGGTGTCTGTGTTCTGCGGCTGGACCTGCTCGCCATCAACTGCCACCACGCTCAACTTGTGTCCGTCGATGTGGAACTGCCCGCAGGCGAGCGCGGCCGTGTTGACGATCCGGATTAAGTAGCGCTTGCCTGACTCAAACTTGAGCGTGGGTGCTTTGGTGGTGTCATTGAAAAGGAATGAGTCCGGACTAGGTAGATTGCCCTTCGTGTTGCTTTCGTTGAGGTAGTTGTGGATGAGGTATGGCATTTGTGTATGGTACCTGCATGGGTCAGTGATGGTGGAGAGGCCCTGGTGGCTCTGCACTTACCAATCTGACATGCTCAGGTATATCTGCTTGTCGACGTCAAGGCTCTTTTCCCATTCTAGATCATGGATGATCATCTTCTGCCTCAGGCCGTCTGGGTACTGTCCTTTCTGCAGAACAAGATCCGTTAGTGTCCATAGAAGCCACGCAGTGAGCGTTGTTCGCCCCGCTGGGAGTAACGTACATCGTGCGAGTGATACCAATGAGTCCCAGGCGGCCACGCTTTGAAGGTATAGGTGTATGAATCCCCTGGTGCTATGGGGCACTGCGTGACGCCGACCGGACCGTCGTAGGCGTTAGTTCCATATTGGAACTGGCCATGGAAATGGAGCGATGTTGTCTCGTTCCCGAGGTTATTATGGACGGTCACGACTACGGTGTCGTTGGCATTCGCCTCAATGATTGGAAGGCTATGGCTCGTTTAGCGGCGCAAATCATGAAAGATGGGTATACTGACGGCCACTGTCCGTTGATGCCAATGACCGGCCTCGTGAAGCCATCAGGGGCGGCCTGTGGTATGTAAGTATATGAGGTCTCAAGTACACGCTGCGTAGCAACACTTACTGAAACCCATCCGATGTTGAAATCGTAGTTCACTGTCTTTGCTAAAGCGAGTGGTAGCAATCCAGCGAGTAGGAATAATCGAGACATGGCTCTCTGAAAGGACCGAAATTTTGCTGAGCGAGTGGAAACGGATCAGATACACATCTGCAAGAACGTTGGGCATGCATGCCATTTTGTTTCACGGCTCATTTTGATAGTCTCCCTGCCATGCCTTGGCTCCGACCATGTCCCACGGGCGTAGCTGCATTAAGGTTCCACAATATTGGGGATCGACCACTATGACGAGGAGGCTCCGCAGAAGCGCATTCGTCAGGTAGGTTTGTGCGGCAATGATAGACAGGGGGCTATCCCAACATCGTGAGAGCGCCTGTGGTGGAGATTGGAATGGCTTGGTGACGATCAGTGATGCTTTTATTGGGATCAACGAGGTGGGCTGGGAAGAGGAGAGCCAAGCATGCTAAGCTTTGTGGATCTCCCGTGCCGCGATCCGTCTGCCGAACGCCGCCGCCATGGCTGACCTGTGGTTGGGATGCTTACATGACGATAGCATTCGGAAAGTTGCGTGCCGATTGCCGTGGTGTTGGAGTGGTGAAGAGTCGAAGAGATCGAGCTGGTGGGGGAGAGTCACTTCTAATTCGGGGCTCGCTTACTGTGCCTAGCGACAACGGCCACCAGCTTTCTTTCATCATCAGCATCATCGCTCATGCTGCGGTGAAAATAAGATGCGAACCAGGTATTTTCATTATCGCGCTACGCAATATAGAGAACGCAATCGTTTCATCTCGGGCGGTAAGCCTACAAAACTTGTCCTGGAGATTCCCACTGACACTCCCCACTGCCCTGCCTCATGTCGCGTTGCAACGGAGGGACAGACCTGATCAAAACACCGGTGTCTTTGAGCGCTCGATCGCAATCCCAGTGGCATCGTCGATCTCCTCTTCAGGCAGATTCAGCAAGCGGTTTAATGTGCCCTTGCCGTGCTCGAAGTCACCGCATCCATCTGGATAAAAGACCCTAGTGTACATCATCTTCGCAAACCCCACTCGATTGCCCTCCTTGATTTCAGCGAGCCCGGTCGTGTATCGATCTACCGTCGACTCTTTCTTGATAGTCCAGTCCTCCTCTCTAGTACTTGTTACGCGGAGCACAGACGCCAATATGTCTTTCTGACTGACGGTGAACGAATTGACGTACACGACTTGGTTCGCGTACATTTCCAAACATGCTTCAGTTGAGTTCTCCGACTTTATTGGCAAGCTGAGGAGCGCGGCTACTGCGCGACCGACCTGGAAATAATCGGTCAGCCCTAGCTTTGTCGCGTGGTATCGGCACATACCTGAGGCCATGTCGAGACAGAGATCTTCGTTTCACCCTCGTCGAAAAAAGTGACGGTACGGCTATCGAAATCGAAACCGAAAGCTGGTGCGATGGCTAAGCTCCATTCGTACCAGAAACCAGTCACAACAGATATGAATGAGCTCTTGCCGATGTCTTGGATTAGTTTCCGGGCAGCAACTACATACAGCCGGTCAGTATCAGATACGACCCTTAGACGATCTGCGCGACCTAGGCTTCATACCATCGTTCTGAAATACGAACACATCGTTCACCAGGCCCTCATTTGCAGTATCTGGAGACCAATCATTCGGCAAGATCCATGGCACATCAGCCTCACCAGCGGCCCATATCAGCTTCTCTTCAACTTCCTTGATGGGAGCCCGCCCGCTTATCGTAATCACCAGTGCATCCTGTCCGCGTAGTGCCTCGACGATAGTTTCCGGCTTATTGTAGTCGATTTCCTTCACGATTACGCCTTCCGGCAGCTTAGTCTGGCTGTTGGCTCGAGTGATGGCAGTAACGGTATGTTTCCCTGTCTTGAGCAAAGCTTCGGTCATCGGACGTCCTGAGTTACCACCAGCCTGAAGAGGTCAGTTTCGAGCGTTTTAGGGGGGACAGATTATACTGACGCCTACGATGGCGATCTTCGTGAGGCAGTTCGAGCTCGGCATTGCAAACGACGGGATTGAGTATTGCACACGGTTGACAGGGGATACTATCCTCGAACTGCCTGTATGTCCTTCCGACAGTGTCCCTTATACTTCATTGCACTCTACCGATGTTTGTGCCTGGCCTCGGATGCTGTCGGTGTTAACGGCGGCGATAAAAGTCATGACGTTCATCTAGCGTCGCCGGTCGCAAACGCTTTAACTTCCTCTCGTATCACCACACAAGCGATGCTCGACATTGGATGCTCTGCCCTCGGCTTATGCTAAAAGCGCGACGAGACCCTACGGCTGGGCTTGGCTTTACTTGGCGTGCTCGATTTCGGACAGAGGAGAGACGAATCTCCTGACTGATCGATGAAGCATCTAAACGGAATCCGCACTGCCAGGAAACCTTTTTCATAGCCAAGAAGCAGCTGGGGGTGGGGTAAAACGACAGCGGCGAGAATATCGAAGTTGAGGGGCAACTTTGGCACAGCGTGGTTGTGAAGCAGGTCTCCCGCAAATGCATCGATAGAGTTGCTCGAGAGACTCTGACCGGCAATTCTTCCTCGTGGTCTTCTGGGAGACACCGATTCGTGCGCAGATACAGCGAAGAGATGAGAACTGCCGACAAGAAGCATAGCAGGATTCTGTGACAAACCGGGATCCTCAGCGACTTGAGACCTGGCGGTCGCTATCTTTTCGACGACTGCAGAGGTCCAAGACGGCGTGCAGAGTCACGAATGACCAATCCTTCATGCCACAGCAGGCTGCCAGCGCTTCGCAAGGAAGCACAGAAAGAGGGAATCGTCGTGGAGGTCACAAGTGAAGGACCGAAGCTTGAGCTCTTCATTCAGGCTCGCATGCAGACCGTCGGTGTGTCCGCATTGTCTCGACGTTGCGATATGGTCTTGTACAGCCGTAAATTGTGTGACTAACGGGTTAAGGAGCGTGGAGGAAAGCCACTAGGGTTCATCTTCGCAGCATGCCTCTGAGTATGTTCTAGTACGGCACGGCTGGAACAATTATCCGCACCAGGGTGTTTCTGGGTAGGTTTCAGACTGTTATCTCAGGCAACTGGCCCCAAGTATTCTGCAGATCCAAGGATTGCGGCGTAGCAATTTGGCCTCAGACGCGAGGCTGGAACGGTACTTGGAAATTCGGACGAAAGCGGAGTGCGCTGGTGGATTTGCAGCACCGGCTAAGTGGGATGCGAGGCTTAAGGACGTTCTGACTGGTGGTGAAGGGATCGCCCCGAGAAAGACAGTGCATCTCATCGACAATCACTGCGGATCTATCACCAAGTGAAGTAGACCATGCCGTGGGATAGGTCAGCTACTTACCAGCTAGTTGGATGCTGACCGCTACCACGACGGTGTCCAGGCCGTTGGCATGCAGACCGCTATCTTTGCGAGACCTCGTGGCAACTGGGTAAAGCTGCAGCATACACGTTGGACGCCGGCTATCCTTGCCCGTTTAATATATACGTCCTCTACGACCGGGCTATTTCGAGTGAGAGCTGCGAGGGGTTTCGTGGGTCGGCGGCTTCGGGAATCTACACCACCAGGATAAGCTGACCGATCGGCTATCCCTGCCGAAAATCTGCATATCAGTGCTACCCCGACAACCCTCCACCCACACTCTGAGATATTGTCCCAAGACCGGGTGTATACATGTGTTTTGATGAGAGGGAGTCATCGGTGCATTGGTGTCGTGCTCGGGGATGCATCGATAAGAGGAAACCGCTCGACAGCCGATGGAGCACCCGTGACCGAAGGGAATCTGCGTGTTGGAGGCGTCGACCGACCGTTTCATCAATCAAGCAAGAAGAGGGAAGATTAGAGGGTTGCCGCGCGAAGCCCTTTCGCACTTTGCAAAGGGGAGATCGCCTGGATATACCTTCTCCAGCTACAAGGCTTCGCCGCTCGTAGATTTAGGGAACCGAACTCCGGTTTGCTATGCCATGCTGATGCAGACGCCTACAGTGGTCAGTGAGGCCTTTGAGCAAAGACCACAGTCTATTTCAACGGGAAAGTGGCATAGATGGACACCGACATCGTGGATGACGGCCGAGTGGAGACGCGATCGATGTCTCCAACCCTGGAAGTCGTGACGCATGTCTGGATACTCTAGCGTACCCCTCACCGGGCGAAAGTTGCGATAGCGTTGGTTTTTCCACGCAAAACCATGAAAGTTCATGAACATCCGACTTTGGTATTGCGATGCGATGCGATATGGAGTTGCGGCCGAAAGATGTGTCAAGCCTCAGGCCGCGTAAAGGGTCCTGCGCAATCGATGCGCCAATGCGCCAGCTACGGCACAGTTACACGAGCTCACCTGTGACGCAAGCTGAACCCAGCGAAGGGAGCCCCGCGTACGAAGCGCAGCCCACAATGTTTTGGATTCAACAAAAGACAAGCCAAAATAAAGAGCGCCGAGAGAGGGTGAAGGAGCTGACCTAGCACCTAGAACAAGCTAAGACGAGAGCCCTCACCTGCCGCAACAACAAAGAAATTTGCCAGTACGTACGAAGAGCAGGCTCAAAGAGGTTTGGAACAACAGCTCTGCCTCCGATCCGCGTCATTGATTGGCAGAGGCGGTGCTATCGCGCTAAATTCGCATCCAGACACGGTCGGGCCAAGCATGAAACGGCCGAAGGAGCGCTGTCGGCGCGACTCCGCTCCGCCTCTTGAGCCGTATTCCTACCGTACAGAGCATCCACCACTGCTTCGCCTCATCGCAATGACGCACCCACATGTCGAATTATGCCAACCAATTGTCAGCTTCGTACAGCGCCACACGGCTACTTTGGATGATGCTAGACCCCGTTTCGGGCTTCCTTGCGAGCCCTAGCGCTCGCCGGCTTACTTTGCGAATCCCGCATCTGCAGCCTCCCAGCCAAGCTTTCGGGCTGTAAGGCACGTACGCTCCCATCCATGTCGCCAGCACGCGGCCAAGCTTTGCATTCGGCGTGGGAGTCACCCCGGTGAACGACCGTGGTGATATGAGACGAGAATAGGATGCTTATGCTCCGTGCGCTTGTGGGGACGTACGCCGTGTTGACAAGAAGGATATAAGGATGGCGCTTTGTCCTGTCTCAGGACCCTCATCAACTCAGCTCCACTCTTCAGCCTTCCTTTGGATACACTTGCGCTCCTCTGCTTGTTATATCCTCCGTTGAGATCTCGTTTGAGATTCTTTCCACCAAGACCCCGACTCCTATACCTCTCAACCGCCGCCAACTCCACAATGACTATCCCACCTCCCGCCCCAGATAGCTGTGTGGCCATCGGCCCCGGCTGCACAATTGAGGGAACCCTCTATGGTTATTATCCCAGCTTGCCGGCGAACGCCTTCTTCGCGGCTTTCTTCGGCTTGTGCTTCGTTCTTAACCTTGGATTCGGTATCAAGTGGAAGACTTGGACATATATGGTACGAACCATCACTCACAATCCTTCAAACACGTCTAACAAGATCAACAGATTGCTCTCTGCCTGGGATGCGTTTCTGAATGTGTTGGCTACATCGGTCGTCTCATGATGCACAACAACCCCTTCGACAGCGTCGGTTTCCAGATCCAGATCTGCCTTCTCATCATCTCACCTGCCTTCATCTCCGCCGGCATCTACCTCACGCTCAAGCACTTCACCATCACATTCGGCGAGTCCTGGTCGCGCCTCAAGCCCGCCTGGTACACCTATATCTTCATCACGGGCGACATCTTCTCGCTCGTCCTTCAGGGCGCTGGTGGCGGTATCGCAGCGACGGCCGACTCAGGCTCTTCGATGCAGGATGTCGGCACCAACCTCATGATTGCCGGTGTCGTCTTCCAAGTCGTCATCCTCTTCATCTTCGGCGCCCTGCTCGTCGAGTACACGCTCCGCACCTACAACCGCCGCGACCAGCTGTCCGAGAACGCGCTCAAGTTGATCGGCGACAGGAAGTTCCGCCTCTTTGTTGCTGGTATCCTCATTGCCTACCTCGGCATCTTCACCCGATGCTTGTACCGTATCCCCGAGCTTACTGGCGGCTGGCGCAGCGAGCTTATGCGCAACGAGCCTGAATTCATTGCGCTTGAGGGCGTGATGATCACGATTGCTGTCTTCACCCTTACCGCGTTCCACCCGGGCTACTGCTTCCCTGCGCTCGGCAACTCGTTTGCGAAGAAGGGCAAGACTGCGGATGTGTCCGAGTCGAGCTCCATCGAGATGGGCCGCGCGGTGTAAGGGGTCCAACGATGCAGCGACTTTTTTCTTTACACTCAAAAACGGATCGTGGCGTGCATAGAGGGTATACGATGCAAGACACGCTCACTGTAGAGCGATAGATATTGGGTTGGCAATTTGGCGTTGTATTACGCGTCTCCTTACACTTTTCCGCACAGCTGCAGCGCTCAAGCGTTGAGTCGCCTTTCGCAGCGGGCATCTCCGGGTCGATAGTTCATGATACCACACTATAGCTAGACGAAGAATGAATCCATTTGAAATTCATCATCACTTCCGCTGTCCCTGTGCGATCTCATCTCGAATACGCACGCATTTGCATCTGCACCGACGTCCCGGCGCCAACCCATTGCCCAGGGAAACTACGGAGTACGTATCAGGCTGATCCAGGGACCGGCGTACACTAGCGACACAGCATAGACCCCCGAAGTAGCCAAACGTTCTAGACACCTTCCTCGCATGTGTGCTTGGTCTACACCGCGTGCGCGAATTGGCAAGTTACAGATGCAGTGGTGCCAGCCGCCCTCTTGCAAATACCCGCATGAGAGGGGGAAGCCACCGGCGACAACTCAGACAGACTGGGACGCCTCAGACACGCATTATCAGCCTTTCTATTTCTTTGCTAAAAATTTCATGGCCGTCGCCCACGCTGGCTTTACCAACACACGCATAGATTCGACGTGGGAGGTCTACATACCACACCGGTATTCTGCCCTGCGCTTGTGCCGCGAGCGCACCTATCCAGCCATGCAGCTCAGCGCGCATGCAGTAAACCAACCACCAGGCTATATGAAAGCCTTAGCTGAGTCGTCAAAGAGTCACAAGCCCGGCGCCCGGTGGGCCAACATTTGCCTTGTCAAACCTTCTCAGCTTTTGTGAGGTTTGCATGGATATTTGCATGTGTCGGGACCCGACGTTTTTGGTATGGGTGCTGGGGGCGGAGTTGGACCCTGCGTTGGATTAATTGGTAGGTTGAGATCTCTGGGCTGCACAGTTTGTTGACCGGCTGGGGGCAGGGATAAGCGGGTGGAATGCCGGCTGACGCAGATGGGGGCTTGGCGGACTTGGAGTGTAGGACTGGTGCGAGGATAGGTGTACGACCCGAGATGGGCTTTGTTGGGATGGAGAAGGCTGGGTCTCGGAGGTTCTTGGGGATGGCTGCGTATTTGGCCGGATTGTGGAGGTGAAGACCGGATAGGTGGCACCGTGGTGCAAGCTGCACTCGACTGGACTGTGGATATGGCTTGATGCTGACACTATACTAAACGATATCGTCCCAGACACCTAATGTTGCCCCGTCGGCGACGATTCAATCAGCAGCGAACACCGTCAGCAACATCCAGTACCCCATCAGGGGCAGTTCCCTCATCAGCATATCCGATACCCGACCAGCCAACAAATCTCACCAGCACCATACCCCTCACAACTTCGCCTTCCCCGCCTCCCTCTCCACCCTTGCGGGCTCCTTCTCCCCCACAAGCACACTCTTGTTCCTCTCCTGCGTGCTAATCCCCACATCCAACGCCGGATTTCTCTCAAAGAAGTTGACTGGCTTAAGCCCCACAATCATCTTCTCACACGGCATCACTGGCCAATCTTCAATCCTGGGGTTGTGTGTAGACCCGAAGGTGTGCCAGACTACGATATCTTCATTCCTTGTGTTCGACACAGGTGAGGATGAGGACGCGCGGGCCTTGATCCAAGACGCGATGCCATCCCCGCCGAGTGACTGCATGGTATGTGTTCCCGAAGCGTAGAGCTCGGAGTCGGAGTGCCGCGTAATCCATACCGCGTGCGCGCCAAACTCCGAGCGTCGCGCGTGGAAGGAGGATGGGTGCGCGAGGAGCTGTTGCGAGTAGTGCGGGAGTAGTTTGAAGCCGACAGAGGTGCCCGTCACTCTGTTCATCTTATTCTCATTGATGATCTTGAAGACGCGGTTCTTCGTATGATGGAGATCCAAACCCTGCTCTTTCTCAACAATCCTGCTCTCAGTCACGTAGCCCACGCCGAAAGGATTCGACGCATCCGGAAAGGGCATAGCGACAGACTCCTCGACCACAAGAGAGTTTTTGTGTCCGTCGAGCGCGGGGTCAATGCGTAGGCAGAAAAGGTGTTGATGATACGGTGCTAGAACACCGGGCGCCACGACCGTTCCGTATGGTACTTGGTCACCGATGTTTATCGGCGCTGTAGACAGTATTCCAGTTGCGCGGACTTCATAATGGATGGAGGCGTCCTGTCCAAAGTAGAAGACGAAGACGTATTCGTAGTTGCTGACCGTAATAATAGTTTGTAGCACTAGCAACCTACTCCTCGTCACCACTGCATTTCCCGTACGAAAATTCGTATGCTTCCAACCAATGCTATCATCCTGTTCGTGGCAGCACACCACATTTGGCATCTTCAACGGTTCCCCTCCTGAAGTAACATGCCAGAAGTCGAAGTATTTGATGTGACCTAGGCAGTCGCAACCGAGCTTCAGGTTGTTCGCGTTGACGCCGGCGCCGTCATTGCCGAGATCGAAGGCGCCTTTGCGTGGATACGGGGCGCGTGGATCGCCGTAGGGGACGAACATCTCAGAGAGGGAGAGACGATAGAAGAGGGAGCGGTTGTCATAGCGGATGTCATGGAGGGTCATGCCTTCGCGGTAGTTGAAGCCGAGTCGCATGGTCCATTTTTCCCATGTGATGTGGTTGCCAGAGATTTGAAAGGAGGGTCCTTCCGGTTGGATCACTTGAAGAGGCTTGGTCGTTGTTCTGCGCTCGGTGAAGAGGTCGGGATGGTACTCGCTTGATGTGTGGATCTTGCTGTGATCGAAGGCTTTGGCAGTGTTGTTGTTGATGGTTTCGGTAGCTGAAGAAGGCAGCCGATGGATTTTGATGACTCTGAAGGCTTCCGAGACTTCGGCGGCAATGTCAAGGGGATAGGCGTAGTAGTTTGCGTCGATATGGGAGGCGAGACGCATGTAAAACCAGCACTGCCCGATCAGCTCTAGTAGTTTCCCCGGTCACTGGGGGCTTACCATAGTGATTCGAGTGCTCATATCATTCATTCCATCTGTCGCATACGTCCAAGGTTCAACAATAATGGTGGCTCCTTCCGGAAGTTCGAGCGCCTGTATCTCAGCTTGAATTTGGGCATCGTCGAGGCATGCTCGCTCGACCTGCTTCATGTATGCCGAGTCTACATGAGAGTGTCTTCCCTCCAAGATCTCGTGTGAGTTAATGCTGCGATTGTTTATATCGATCAGGAACTCGTGGAAGGCCTTATCAATATAGGCATGCACTCTTGCTGTGCGCTTTGGCCGAGCGACAATGTGCCCTTCATGTTCGCTGTCCAAGAAGGCTGCCAACTCTTTCTTTGGAGGCTCATCTAGAGTGATGACTCGGAATAAGGGCTCATTTTGGCACTGGGAGCGTACAATATCTGCGATCTGGACGATTAGCATGTATGCCAGGAGTGGGGTGCGCTAGACTTACCACTGCAATCTCTTCGGCGGACAGCGGGTCCAATGGGTGAGGTACCGTAGCCATGATGCCGAACGGAAGTAACACGCTCCCAATGATTCCGATAAGGCACAGTAAATCTCGAATTTTCAATAATTTTTTTGTGTGCAGAGTCGGTTGGGATATGGTACGTCGTGACTAGATATGCGCATCTCCATGCTTGGTATTACCAAATCATTGAGGCCAATTGTCGGCCAGCGCATATCTCCGCATCGTCGCTAACAGTAGGAATAGGCGTTTCCGGCGCGTGTATATAAAGGAGACATCCCCGAAGGTTAAGTAGAGACGAATCCATCGCGAATCTGCAGGGTTGATAGATAAGCCGCTAAACGTCATGATTCATTCGTGGATGTACTTGCCTTTAGGGGTCCAAACTTCCATGCGAGATCATAGCTTCGCTTTGGCAGCGCGATGCCAACGCGCCCTTCTGTGTCAATATCTCTGCACTCCGAAACCTCTGCCTGAAGACCACGCTGTTGTGGAGGCCAGCTCGATGAGTAAAGATTAAGCTCGGACCAAGCATTGTATCGGTACGTCTTCGGGTCTCCTTCATCAGTTCGAACTCTATTGACATCTTTCTCGAGTCTCATTAAAATATGCAGTCCATCCGGGAGTATGAATGCTGCCCGCCTTGATGGTTGTACTGCGCTCGAGGTTGATGCCGGCACGGCATCCAAAACTATCGGCTAGCAGATTAGTCAGCACGGCTATCGATAAAGAACCTGAAGTCATTGGCAGAAGGCGCCAGGCGAACACAACACTCTCCTCGTCCGATTCCCATCTCCCCCATCGTCGAAGTTATCGAGAATCGACCCATTCTACCCCGCGAGTTCGCCGCTCGTGTCAATGCGCGGTTGACTGGTGAAGTTGTGGCGGATGTGCTCATCATTCCCAGCGGCTCGGCGGTTCGTGCCGCACTACGCTCCTGCCTCCACGCGTGACCCCTCGCATAGGCATCCTCTGTCCACTTCCGAGAACTCCGGGAAACTGCATTTACGAGATTGAGACGCCTCGACTCACGTGAAGAGTTGTAGTCATGAATCGATCCCTACTGTGAGCAGCGTCCAGCGCGCCATGGCCCTGACAATTCACGATAGGACTACATCACAAGGAGGTTTTCCGTTGCCTCGACCCGAAGTTGGGCCCTTTGATTGCGTGTCCAGCTATTCAGATCGTTTCGAAACGGCTATCATGCACTAATCCATCAAAAGCGAGCTAGCGGACGTTGAAACAACACCGCTGTCCTATCAAAACGAAACGCAATTTTATTACTCTGTCAAGCTTTCATCGCTGTCTGGCTCTGTCGTCATCCAATCTATCTCCCACGCTGGTAGACACCACTTGCACCTGGCTTGACATGCGCCGACCGTTCCGGAACCTGGCCTTTGGGCCACTTGTCCCCGAAACGGAAGGGTTCATTCTTGTCGTCCCTCTTGAAGGCCTTGCAGAACATCACGACCCTTGAGCCAAGGATGGCTACCAAAGATTGAGGATTGAGGGCCCCGCAACAGCAGCAGCCATGCTCAGTATAGAAATCGGAGAACCGCACCTGCTGTCAGCTCCCTCACCAGCGTCTTTCGCCTTTCGTTCATTCGTTCATTCGTTCATTGGAAATACTTCAGCCTTGACGGCGTTTTCCTTCATTTGGCCGTGCCACTCAAAATATTATTTTTTTCATTTTTTTCATTTTGACAGGCCAACATGCTTCGATCGCTCCTTCTTTCTACCACCCTCGTGGTATCAAGGGCTGCAGCACAAGTTGCCGCACCCTACACCGACTCCAAGACCGGCATCACTTTCAATGGCTACACCCATCCTTCTGGCTTTACGTTGGGTATCGCTTTACCCGAGAACCCGACCACCGATCTCATCGCCCAAATGGTCGTCCCGGTCACGGATGATGGCGGTTGGGGAGGCTTCGTCTTGGGCTCGAGTATGGTCGGCAACCTCCTGGTCGTAGCCTGGCCTCATGAGGGTGAGGTCATCCACTCTTTCCGGAAAGCAACGTAAGTGGTTTCTTGATTTTTTGTATTATCTTCGAAACCAATGCTGATTGGCTTGCAGTGGCTACACCTCTCCTCCAGCCGTGACTGGTGATTTTAAGATGGCAGCAATACCTGAAGGTACATGGATAAACGACACGGCTTTCTCATATACCTTTCTTTGCTCAAATTGCATTGGGGACGGCGCTCTCGTCCTCTCGGATACGAGCAACGTGTTTGGCTTTGCGTATTCCACTGACGCCCTCACAAACCCGACGAGCGCCACCTCTGCTTTGACGTATCATGCTGCCGGCTTCGCCATGTTCGGCTTCACAGTCGATGATGCTAAACGCGCCGAATTTGAATCTTGGGCTGCTCTTGCGACCGGTGGCGGTGGCGGCGGTGGCAGCAATTCCACTGCCCCTTGCAACTCCACCGCGCCCATCGGTGGTGGCGGGTCTACGAACGGGACTATGGGAAGCAACGGAACTGCTACTGTCGCAAACGCTACCTATGATTATATCGTCGCTGGTGCTGGCGCAGGTGGCATTGTGGTGGCTGAGAGGCTTGCGGAAAGCGGCGCCTCTGTACTTCTGCTCGAGCGTGGTGGCCCTTCGTTTGCTGCGACAGGCAACACTGATAGGCTGCCTTGGAACAGCTCCGTCACGCTATATGATGTGCCAGGTGTCGATTACTACCTGTCTCAGGTCGGAAAACCCGCCTTCTGCACTGATACAGCCGACCAGGCTGGTTGCCTTCTTGGTGGTGGCACCATGGTCAACGGTACGATCCTTGTCTACATTCCCGTCTCCAATCAGCTAAGAAAGCGCAGCTATGATGTATGTCAAGCCTCAGTCCAGGGACTTCGATGACAAGTGGCCTGCAGGCTGGAAGTGGGCCGACGTCGCCGAGGCCGCCGAACGTGTGTATGAACGTAACCCGGGCCAAGTCTATGGCTCGATGGACGGTCTCCGGTACAACAATGAGGCATACGATGTCCTTTCGAAATTCTTCAGCTCCAACGGTTGGGCCGACACAGACTTCATCGACGGCGACCACAACGCACGAACTGATGTTTACGGTTACCCACCCTGGAACACCGCCAATGGTCTGCGCTCGGGTGTTGTTCGCACCTACCTTCCCCTTGCGGAGGCCCAATCGAACTTCAAGCTCATGCTCAACACAAAGGTGGTGCGGGCTGTCCGCAACGGCTCAACCATCACCGGTGTGGAGACCGAGTCGAGCACTGGTGGTCGCGTCATATATAATCTTAAGGCGGGCGGAGGCGTCATTTTGTCCTCGGGAACCATGTCTACACCTCGCATCCTCTTCAACTCGGGCATTGGCCCCGCTGAGCAGCTACAGACCGTTGCCTCAGGCTCCACTGGTGTGACCCTCCCGCCAGAGTCGGACTGGATCGACCTTCCCGTTGGTACCGAGATCAAGGATCATGTCATCTTCACCGTCAAATTTAATACCAGTGTCCCCTTGTATTCGCCACCAACGACAGATATCACCTCCCCGAACCAGACGACCATCGACCTGTTCGCCAGGGGTTCCGGTATTCTCTCGCAGTCTGGACAACGCTTCAACTTCTGGACTTCGGTCAACACGACCAGCGGCAAAGAAATGTTTGTTCAGGGCACTTGCAATGGCCCTGCCAACAATACGGTCCAGATGAAAATCTACCTGTCCCACGGTCTTACCTCTGTTGGTAGCCTTGGCATTACGGCGGACGGCGCTACTGAACTCACCAAAGAGCCATGGCTTCAGACCGAGGAGGACATTGAGGCCATCACCATCTTCATGGACCGTCTGCTCGAGATGACTCGTGCGCCCAACTCCACACTCACTTTTCTCTCTGCGGGCAGCGTCACCGGTACCAATGTTACTGGTGCCGACCTGATTAAGGAGCATACCACCGGTATCCACTATGTTGGCACTGCTAAGATGGGCAAGAAAGGCGAGTCCGGTGTTGTCGTAGACACAGACACCAAGGTCTATGGTACTGACAATCTCTTTGTGGTGGATGGCTCCATGCACCCGGATCTGCCAACTGGTAACACGCAGTGTATCATCATGGTTGCTGCTGAACATGCTGCCGCTCGTATTCTCGCAATTGGGCGTCATCCCGCGAACGAGACCGATGCTTCTGCTCCCGTTCCTTCAGGTACCGGTTTTCCGATCGCCAAACCCAACGGTCCCGGCGCATCATCTCCCTCAGTGCCTCCGACCGATGTTGCCGCGCCTGCGCCTCCACGACCCTCACAGAAGGGACCTGACCGTCCTCAGGGTTCCCCAACGCCCTCTACACCTCCCACTTCTGGTCACCAATACGGCCGCTACGGTAGACGAACTCTCTCGGAGAGAATCCCTCAAAGTCCAGACGTTTTCGAAGATAAAGACGCTGTGATCGAGAGGAGCCGCATGGAGAGGGCAAGCTTCCTTGACTCGTATAAGGCGTAGGAAGAAAATAAACGTGTTTGGTGAGAACACTTGAATAGCGTCTTCTTGTATATATTGTTCTCCTTCATGTATAGAGTATCTACTCCACATGTCGATCTTACTTTAACAAATTGGTTCTCTCACTGGTATCCAGGTTACGATCCCAGCGCTTTGACAAGATTGGATCACCGTTCCAAAATTCCCAGCCCTCCAAAAGGTGCGCCGCGAGACAAGACTCGCAGGGTTACTAGTCCCGAAAATGTGTCCGCGACTGCGACTCTTTCACTCCAGCTCTCCATCCATTCCGCCGATTTTCTCCACGACACTGCACCGCAACCCTAGAACCCTCAACACGCACTGCAACACAACATCCTGACCCCAACAAGCAATGATGTTCGCAAAATACAGTGTCCACGATATTAAACAGCTTGCTAACACGCCCCGGTAAAACTCCGCTCCAGGTATATTAACCCCGGCTCTTCTGCCACGTTACCGCCACCACAGATTGTCCACCCATTCAAATTACGACTACTCCGCAGCGCACTATGGCATATTCATCCAATACAAGTGCCTGCGTAAGCTCAGGATCCCGTTGCTATATCTCGCATATGAGCCAATGAATCGTGCTGCGCGAAGGGTGCTGCTTTCGGTATCCTAGCCGCTGATCTGTGCGAGTCAATATAATTTTTGAGAGTTTTGGGGCATCGAGATGAGTGTGGTAGGGGATCGTAGGATCTTGGGATACGAAAGCTGTGTTAAAAGGATGGTGGTGCCTCACCATTTGCCCGTCTCCAGTGCTGAGCTCCACAGACCAGGAACCCGACCCTTGTTCATCGAGAGCAGACCGCTCCAGCGCCACCATGTTGCGACAACTGCTGCTCAACTCCCTTCTGGGGAGTCTCGCAACCGCCATCCCTACCAATCCAATTGCTCTTTCCGAGCCTGTCGAGGCCAGACGCATCAACCCATCCGGGCGCCAGGCCACGCCGTCCTACTGGACACCACCTATGAAGTCCAACATCCAGTTCATCCTCACAGGTATTCCAGACGTAGACGAAGGATACATATTGCCCAATGCCGGCATCTATGAAGTTGACATGTTCTATACGCCTGCAGATACCATTGCGACGATGGACCAGTTGGGCCAAAAGTCAATATGCTATTTCAGCGCGGCGACAGCGGAGAATTGGCGCGATGATTATAGCCAGTTCCAGAAGCAGGATCTGGGGCTTGAGTTGCCGGACTGGCCTGGCGAGAGGTATCTAGATATCAGGAGGGACAATGTATTCAAGGTTATCAAGAAGCGGATTGATTTGGCGAAGCAGAAGGGATGCGCTGCTATTGAGCCTGATAACGTCGGTAAGTACCAATACTCTTCATGCTATTACTTGCGCACCTACAGGCTAGAGAAAATTGACATCAACCAGATGTCTACTCCAACGACAACGGCTTCAAGCCCGCGATCACTCCCGGCGACACGGTAACCTATCTCCACAAGATCAGCAACTACGCGCGCAGCCTCGGCATGTCAGTCGGCATCAAGAACTGCATCGAGATCCTGGGCGACATCTTCCAAGACGTTGACTTCGCCATCAGCGAACAATGCGTACAATACCTCAACTGCACCGCGTACGCTAACTTCACGACCGCACCCAACCCCAACACAATTGGCAAGCCCGTCTTTGAAGTCGAGTACGTGAACTACACCTACTCAGGTCGCTGGTCCAACGACGGCATCGCCCTCACCCCCTCTGCTTTCCGCACGTCCAACGTTGACTTCCCCGGCCTGACAAACGAAAAGCTGAGACGGAAGCTATGTAATCTGGATGAGCCAGGAGTGACGCTGGATAAGCCGTATTTGAAGATTAATACTATTATTAAGACGCTGGCACTGGATGGGTTCATCATGTTTTGTGATGGGAGTGTACAGAAGACAAAGACTAAGGATGTGGATGGACAGAGGGGACGTATGATGAGGAGGAGCTGGGCGAGGGAGTTGAGTTGGAGGAAGGTAGGCGGGATGCCTTATGATCCGTAGGCGGCGAAGTGGTGAATCTGGCGAGGTGGTGCGGTGGTGCGCGGCGAGGTTTGGGGGTCGCGACGCCGCAGCGCGTTTCTGAGCCGCTTCGCGTATCCTCACCGTAGAGTTTCAGCATTGGGTACATGTATTTTGAGAACTTTGCAACGTGTTATTTTTGAGAAACCTCGACGAAGATACCATGACTGTAGTCGCGAGTACTTATTGTCGTTCTTTGCCAACTTCGCTCGCTTGCTTCATGTTGAGTCTCCAACCTTGATCTATTGTGCTCTTCTTTGTTTTCGATATACTCAAGAATATCTCTTAAATTCTTCTCAGACAAGCCATACTGCCTCAGAAAGCACGATGCGTCTACTTTCAACGATCGCTCTCCTCGATGCGTTTGCAATGTCGCGGGCGACCCCTCTCACTGAGACCGTTCGAAGCCTTTTACCTCGAGAAGATACAAAGGTAAACCTGACCGTATTGCCCTCCTCTTTGCCCCAAGTGTGCTAATCAGAAATGTAGCTCAAATTCTGTGCTGGAGAAAATTTCGCGACACCATGCGAAACAATCCTCATCAACTTGGAAGATCCCAATCAATGCAAGCTGCTCTACCACGAGTACAAGTGAGTGACTCGAAGACGCTATCCCGTATTCTTACTGATTCAAATGCGTGGAACAGAATAGCAATGAATGCGGACTCTATCGACATAATTGGCAAACCTCCGGACGGGAGAGTCGACTGTACGATTTTCAGGTACGCATTCCGCGGCAACCAATCCATTGAAGTCAGACTCGAAGGCTGATCGTAAGCAGCGATGACGAATGCAAAAGTTCCAAGAAGGGCATCGTTACGGTTCCTTTAGGGTCGCGGAAAGGTTCGGAGATTGATGAGAACAAGTTCGGGTATTTGGGGGCTGTTCGGTGTACGCACATTAAACCTTCGTAAGGGATGAGACAATGGATGCATAAGGTGCATGTTTCGGGCAATGAAAATTGTTATCTCTATGCCAATTTGTATGATTATTTGTCTTTTTATAAGAGCATTATCGACGTTCCTCATCGTGTTGCGCCGTAGATACTTCGTAAACCGAGGTTACCTCATCACTGCGCTTCAGGCGATGAAGTCACAAGGCCGTTTCACACCCTCACTGCTAGTTTTTCTCACTCACGACTGCCTGAGCTTGCATCCAAGTCGTCTGACCTTTGTCGATATGTGCGCCGCACATCCTACGACTTCGCCACGAAGATCGGTGCAGTGCCGCGTTTCAAAGATGAAGAAACGTGTTTGTTTCGAGACTTTGACAGGTGTGCCAAAGGGGTGCCTTGCATTTAAAGCCTTGCTCCGCATACCTGAACGCATGCTCCGTCCCTTCTCCAATTCTTCTGAAAACCAATTCCACCTATTAACAACTCCCTTTGCCCAAAAGACCTAACGAAGTGTATCATACACTGGCATCCTACCTCGGTCAAGACCATGCATCCTTCTCTGACCATAATGCTCCTGAGCGCCCTTATCACTACCTATGCAAAGCCCCTCAGCGTTCTTCACCCTCGTCTCTCCATCCGAGAAGACCCGAAGGTAATCTGCCCTCGCTGACTCAACCCTCAAGTTGACTGTGCTAATGATATGAGCAGACTGTTAGTTTCTGCCATCATGCATTCATAGAATATGGCAGACCGGTGGGCGACATATGTACCAATTTACAGGTCTTCCTGGACCCAAGCAACTGCACCGACATCCCCTTTGAAGAGTGAGTCATTCAACATCATCCATGATCCAAATGCTTGCTATATCCATTACAGACACTGATGCACGAGTGCAGATCATTCGACGCCCTCAAGGCGGATTGGGAACGCGGAACCGGGGTCCAGGTACCGTGCACAGTATTCAGATGAGTTAATCCACTTGAAACTAAAACAAAATGTGACAAGTGACAAGTGACAAGTGACAATACTGATCAAGATTAGTGAACTCGAGTGCAAGGGGCCTGAGGTTAATAGTTCGTTCCTTGCTAACGACATCACATTGCCTTTTGACAATGGCACCTCATCCAACCCTACCCTCGGTTACATCTTGCAATCAATCAAATGTTGGGTGTAAGAGTTCGACAGGTGTGATAAGTCATGGGATGATGAGGAATGTGTCGACACACTGGTATGTTAGGTAGTGTGGGTTGAGTGGGAGACATCTCGGATCTGTGAATTTATTATGCACTATAGGCACGCCTGTAGAAGGGCCTACACACTCTGCCTCTCCAGAAATACAGCAGTCATTCAAGCCAAAGGCTGCATTATCAAGACATTAGCAACCTAGACAACCCGCTTCCTGAATTGAACCATCGGCCCATCATGCAAAGTGATGAACGCATCCATGATCTGATACTGGCCCGGATCTCTTCGACCCCAACCCAAGCTCGGATTCCCAGCTCCAAGATCCTCACCAGGAACAGCGCGCAAGTCAAGCCTGAACAGTGTCTTCGCAATAACAATAGCCAGCTCGACCATGGCAAGGTTCTTACCCACGCAATTCATCGGCCCGATCCCGAAGGGATGCCAGTACGACTTGAGAAGATCCACCTCTTCCTGCGTAATTCCTGTGGCCTCAGAAGGAATGTAGCGTTCGGGTCGAAAATGGGCCGGATTGCTAAAAAATATCTTCGTTATGCCCCATTACCCAGCGAGCGCACCCTACTTCAACGCCGGCGGGGAAGTACTCCCCATCAATGATCGGCCCGCCCGGTAGCACCTCACGAGCGAACTCGCTTGGCCCGGGTGGTGCCATGCGGACGGCTTCTTCGATGCAAGCGTACAGATAGTCGCACGAGGCCAACTTAGGGCCACTCGTAAGCTCATTGG
Source organism: Pseudomonodictys pantanalensis (assembly GCA_019022785.1). Taxonomy (NCBI): domain Eukaryota; kingdom Fungi; phylum Ascomycota; class Dothideomycetes; order Pleosporales; family Parabambusicolaceae; genus Pseudomonodictys; species Pseudomonodictys pantanalensis. Next base: position 14,445 of record JAFHBV010000094.1, on the reverse strand, counting down.
ATGTTCTGAAAGTGCTCCTAATTTCGGTCGTCAAGCGTTTTTGTGCCCTCTTGTTGCGCGATATGTAGAACCAGAATCCCGCTAGGACGGTGGAAGAGGTGTCTGATCCTGCGACGACGAGCATGATTGCTTCGGCGCGCAGGGCTTCCTCGGTGTAACGCTCACCAGTCAGCAGCACTGAGTAGGCGGAAGGAGAAGTCGTGCCGGGTAGAACATGCGGACATGCTGCCTGATCTGTTTTGGGACATCCCGAATGGGATTAGGTCCAGATTCTTTGATTTCGAATGAGCGACCAAAGGAAAGATCGCCCAAGATGTCGAAGACAAGCCACTCCGTCCAGTCTGACATGTCACGCATGCCTGCCCACCCATCCTTGTCAGTTTCGGCGGAAATAGGATCGATCCATCCGTCTGTGTGATGCCCAATAAAGGTAGCGGCGCTCTTGAGCGACTTCTCAGTGAAGCCTTGATTCAAAACCTTCCTCTTGCGTGCATGGACTGTCGGGTCAGTAGTCAGCGCTGTATTCGGCTCTTCAACGTTCTTGTGCCATGTTTCGTAATACTTGGCGCGCTCTACATTGACCTTAGAGCCATGGATATCTCGATACGCCTGAGCGGAGAGAAAGAGGACTTGGTTTGGCGAAACCCGGACTTTGTCACCTTGTGGAAGGTTAGCGCGTCGGTGTCCTTGAGTTTTGCTGGCCCGTGAAAGAATAGTAGTTACCGTATACTTGATGGAGCTGCCAGATCCAAATGTGGCGATCTCCTTTTGCGGCATGGTAGAAGGATGGGAGTTTTGAAATCTTGGTGGTAAGTGGCCCTGGGCATTTTGCTAGAGGGTGGAAGAAGACGTTGTAGATGGCACATAGAATCATCTAACGGTCGGTATTGAGCAGGGAACAATGCCGCGAATTACACGAAAATCACATATCCATAAAATAGAAACAATAATAGGAGAAGCCAGCTGCTAATTGCTGTGCCGGATATGCTCCGGGCGACCGACGACATTGCGAACCTAAGCGTAAGTGACCGTACTTGGAAAATATCCCAAACAAAAGTCGGTAATTCAAATGAAACTATCAAGCGTCTAGTTGACTAGGATTGGAAAGTGACGGGACAAGCGAGTCGTTTAAGAAAGAAAAATGTTCGGGTGGGACAACGAGAGAGAACAAAGAGCTCTACCAGCTTCGACTTCAATATGTGCCGCAGATTGACTGCGAAAAAGAGGCGCAGCAGCGGGTAGGTGAGAGAGAAGTATTTGCCCTCTCAGCCGGTGGTTTACCTTTCGTTGCTGTGGTGTGCAAGCTCGCCCTAGTCATCTCTCGGTTTCCAATCTGGTGCTTGAGTGCCTCGCACATGACGCATATGGTGCAAATTAAACTGCCGACCCTCATGTAGCCTATCAAATGCTTAGAGCGATCTGAAGCTGGATCGATAAAATTCAGCCCACTGCAGCAAGGCGGCGTAGCAGGCAAGAGCAATCGGTTTCCTACCTTTCAATTTTGCCATACCCGTCCATCCACGGGACGCAATCACACTTGCCATACATTCGATAGGCAGGCAATCAAATTTGTCCAACCATGCAGCCCTAATCTGGCCGTCGAGCACAGTCACAGGTTACAGTGACTTCTGTCCGAGGGTATCAGAGGAAGAACGTGGCGTTTCTGGAAGCCGACCAGCGTTTTCACCATCAGTGTGGTTTTTGCTATCGAGCCATGCGACCAAGTAAGATCACTTGGTCTTATTGCCCCAAAAGCGAAGATTCGGGTTCAGGGTTGACTGAGTATTGGGGACACTCCAGTGAAGGACTTACAGAAGTCTAACCCTATTACAGTTAGTCAGTTGCCGTTCAAGTTCCAGCCAGCTAATTCACACATTGGGCTTTCTTAGTCGTTGCACATCACACGGGGGCTGTTCATTCGTAAGAATGGGCACACAACCGAAAGGTGTGGGTGCACACTCATAAGGTCTGTAACTTCCTAAGGTCGTGGCTCATCTCCGATCAAATCATGAAGGATCGCGCCGGCACACGCTCAGCTCGCGAGAGCGCGCCGAGAATCCTATCCACGTAAGCAAGCCCACAAGTGGCACGCGAACACAACGCGTCAAAGTTCCGACACCGAACGATCATGTGTTCCGGTACGGGGAGGCTCGGAAACGTCGTACATACGGCCGTGTCGGGGTGAGTTTCTAAACGCCAGAATTTGTCACCGGAAGAAGAGGGGCTTCCAGCAATCGAGACGGGAGGGATCAGCATCCCAGGCCCTTTGAGATATCCGCAATACGGTCAGGTACTAGAAAGAGCAAGGGAAAGAGGTCGTCGGTATTTGTAGATTTATCTGGACGTGCGGAGGAGTTGCGTACACTTGCCTGGACTGGTGGTTCTGAGGCAGCCGCAACTCTAGTCGCCGACTCCCCGATGTCATTCGACCTGGTCGGCACGTTCACGGCCGCATAGCGAGCGGAGCAACGCTTAACCTCGTTACTTAAACCTTTAATTCCCCCTTGAAGCTCTTCATAATGTGCGAATTGCGCATACCCCAGACATCTGGAAGTATTGCGGGCTTTCGATCATGGCAGTCACCCTCCAACGCGCTCGACCAATCATAACGAGCCTCGCCATCGGCGGCATCAGCGCAGGCCTGTTGTACAAATACAGCCAGAGGAATATCTACGCGGATTCGAAAGAGCCACAAAAAGTGTTTGGAAAGGGACCGGCATTCGTATCGCTACCGCTCGAGAGCTCGGAGGTCGTGAATCACGACACGAAAAGACTGCGCTTCAAGCTACCGCACGACGATGACATAAGCGGGTTGTCGCTCACATGTACGTCCACCAAAGCCACGAGGAACGTCTCGAATTCGCATTTACTGACAGTCATCAAGCTGCTGTACTCACAATGTCCTGGCCAAAAGGCCGCTGGACACCTGCCGCCCGCCCCTACACACCCATCAGCCCCGGCGACCAACCCGGCACACTCGAGCTCATGGTAAAACAATACCCCGACGGCAAGCAAAGCACACACCTGCACTCCCTTCAGCCCGGCGACAAACTCCTCTTTGCAGCAGCTCTACGTGGCCACCAATGGAAACCTAATTGCGTGTCACACGTCACGCTAATTGCAGGCGGCGCAGGTATTACCCCGATCTACCAACTAGCGCAAGGAATTCTTCGGAATCCGGAAGACAAGACCGCTGTAACGATCGTGTATGGCGTCAATACGGATGAAGATGTACTGATGAAGAAGGAGTTTGATGAGTGGAAACGAGAGTTCGGCGAGAGGTTTAGGGTGGTGTATACGGTTAGTCGGCCGAGTGCGGGCTCGCCGTGGAGGAAGGGGAGGGTGACGAGGGAGTTGCTGGAAGAGGTAGACGGTGGCAAGGGCAAAGGGGAGAAGAAGGTTTTTGTTTGTGGGCCACCGGCTATGGAGGCTAGTCTTGTGGGGAGCAGGAAGGAAAAGGGGATTCTGGAGCAGTTGGGGTATGGGAAGGGTGATATCGTGACTTTCTAGGGGGTTTTGAAGGTGTTTGAAAGATGTGTGCAATACCATGACTCCGGAGATTGACATAAAACATGTATTATTATTAGATGACGGCGAGAAAAGCCCCAAATAAGGTCGACATTGAAGCCATGATTATACGTCAAAATTTAGCTTGCTGATGATCTGGATGGCTTGTGAATTCAATGATGGACTCATTCAGCACTCCGACATAGAACACCGTCAAATGCATGTCAATGATCGTCACTTGCACGGTGTTACGATATGCCATCATCCTTTATTCTTGTGTTCACCGTAGGAGGCTCTTACCCCTGTTGCCCATCTTTTCTTCTCCACTTACCCATAAAACCTAAACCAATACTACTGCACCATGTATGAGCCAGGCTCCCTCCTCATGCCCCAGCGACTTCCCCGTGCAGGGCCACCGGACCGACCCCGCAAGCGCACCGTCATGCCGGGAAGCATGCTCGTGTTCACATCAATAGCGTGCTGGCAACCGCCAGAAATGCAAGACCAAGCGATCCGACGAATCATGAAGTGCTGTGAGTGCGATAGGAGCAGTAACATGTTTTATTATCGGCACAGTAGAAGAAGCATGATGTGCCCGTGGTGCTGTCATGCGTATTGTGCGGAATGTAAGAGGGCAGGAATGTGGAAGACATGGGGCAATTGGGCGAATTGAGGCGGCGGGACGCAGTGCAGGGATGGTGCATTATACTGTTGAATTAGAATAATGTACTCAATTTAATGCAACGCGAAATAAGCGATCGAAATGTCACTCCGCTGTCCACAGCGCAGCACCTTTCTCAACCCATTCATCCCTCTTCGCATCACCGGCTCCATTTCCCTCGTTTACACGATCAATATCCAGTTCCTTTCCCATGTCCTCCTCATGTATCATATTCTGGTCAAACCCATCATTTTCCAGCACGCTCTCAGCGCCCTCCACCTCCTCCGGCAACGACGGTACCTCCTTACTCACAGGCCAATATCTCACCTTCCTATCCCCATCAATACTCACATAAACCTCCTCACCCTCCCTCTCCAACGGCCCAAACAACCCATCACTAACCCATTCACTCTGAAACCCCTCTCTCCGCTTAAATATCTCCTTCGTCCCACTCTGCAAATCATACACCATCCTCGACCCCTCAGAGAGACTCACACATAATCTCCTCCCACCATCAAGCCACGCCACGCCCATAATGTCCATCATGGAGCGCCAAGGGTTTCTAGCGTCCAGCTCAAAATGCTGCGTCACAGCTCCTTTAGGTCCATCGAAAGGTCGCCAAATAAACACGCTCTGTTCCGCCGAAAGCGCAATCTGCCGTCCATCTGGATGCCAGCGAAGACAACGAGACCAGTGCTTGACATTCTCCGGGAAATCCGACACGATGCTCCCATCGGAGACGTCGAGGACCTGGATCTTATGCCCGCTCTTGTAGCTCCACACAATATACCTCGAGTCAGGCGAGAAGTCCGCAGCCCAGCACTGATTATCGCAATTCTCCGTCACCCAGGCCACTTCCCCCGTGGTGGCGTTGTACATGCGCATCGTGCCGTCCCACGACACAGATGCGATGTGCTGGTCGTCGGGGCTGAAGCCGGACCACATGATGGAGTCTGCGTGGCAGCTGAGCTTGTGCAGCGTCTTGCCCGTGTGCATGTCGTACACCATGACGTGCGGCAGATTGTCGCTCTCGCGCATACCGCTCTGCGTTGTGAGGTTCTGGTGGTGGTATAGCATCAGGCTGCCATCGCTGTTCCAGGGCGAGGAATCGAAGCTGCCCAGAGTTGCGCTTTCGAAAATGGTGTTGTGGCGCCTGCGATGATCGGCTGCTACTTTGCTGAGGGCTTTTTCCATGTCTTCGTGGAGGGAGGAGTTGGAAACGAAGTTGCGCGTCCATTCATGGCAAGCCTCGAGTTCCGGAAAGATGGCGTCGATGGCTTTTGTGGCGAAGGCAGCTGTGTCGAGTGGCTCTTCGTAGTTCATGGAGCGGCCTTGTAGGTCGAGTTCCCAAAGGATGAGGCGGGTGCTTTCGATGGAGCGGCGGGGATCTGTTGCGGGAATGCTGCTGACGAGAGTGTATGCTGGTGTTGAGGCCACATCTTCGGGATTATTTGCGTCCTTCTCGGTGCTTTTGGACGCTGGTCGAAAGTGGATACTGTCAGATCCTTCAAGCACCTGCCGCAGCTCTTTCGACGCGATGTCGTACACAAGAATGCAGCTGTTGGAGCTGATCGCCACTAATTTATTGTCCGGAGTCACAGCTGCAGAGTAACTGACATATGTGTCATTTGCATCTTTCTTCTCGTCTTTGGCAAAGTCGAACGAGTCGCTTTCCTGACCCCATTCTTTTGGGTGCCCGGATGCATATTGTGCTGGCTTTCCGTTGAGTTGGAAGTCTTTTGACGGCTGCAGAGGCAAGCTGTACTTCTCGAGGAAGTCGTGGCGCGAGAAGCAAGGCATTTTTGTTTCGTGGAGTGTTGGTCTTGCTAGTGGCGTTGATGAGTTTAAGTGCTCAAGTGTGGCTGCTGCCTGAAGCCGTAGGGTGGCAAGGATCAGCGAATGACGTTGAGGCTAGCGTATTCGGAAAATTTCCTATCCTGGCCTCATCAGATGTCGGATTGCTGGAAGATAATGATGAGCTCGGTGGTGTGTAGTCCGCATGTTGTAAGTCCTTATGCCAGAGCTGTGAAGGTCTCAAATGAAGAATGAACAAACTTGAGGCTGATTGCAGCCACCTCTGTGAATGATGATATAAATACAGGCCAACTTTGTCACCGTCCATTAACCACCAATCGAAGCCAAAAACTCAAGAAAGACATCATGGATCCAACCACGTCGCTGTAAATATCCCCAAGAATCGCCAGCCCGCCCAAAGACCACCCCAAAAGCTCAGATCACTCTCATACCGCAGAACCGCCACATCACTCAGAATATAGCTAACCAATGGCAAGTTGGCAGCTGGCAGACAGAGGGGAAAGGGAATGATTTACCTTTAGTTCTCCCACGGCAAGACGCCATCTTCGTTGTACTTATTGCGTGCCTCATCGTCCACGAGCACGTCCCTAGCAGCATTGATCCGCTGCATCTTGGCCGTAGCCGCAGCCTCTTCCTCTTCTGGTACCTTGTCGGGGTGGTACTTCAATGCGACTTTTCGATAAGCCGCAGCGATGCCATCCGTTCCGATACGCCAGTCCGACACCTCGAGGAGCTCATACAACACCATGCTCGCTGGTGCTGGCTCTGGTACAACAACGCGAACGCGGCGACGCGGCATACGCGCACGATGGCGAGGGCGAGGACCAGATTGTTGATAGCGAGGCGGTGTGCCAGGGGCATCCCAGTCGAAGCGACGCCGGAATTCTGGAGTGTTGGCCCAGTCAGGGGTGGGTGCTGGCGGTGTGACGATCCTATCGTTATCCTCCTGGCGCCATCCTGCAGTGCGCGCAGGTAAGCCTTTGGATCCATTGCCCAGATCGGCCTTCTCAGCGAGAGGAGTACGCGGAGTATGCGGAGGGCTTGGAAGGTGGGAGCCGGTGTTGGTCTTCGCCCGCTTCACAGGAGGCTCGCTGGGGCCAACGGGGTCTTCGAAGATATCGAAACTGGCCGGTCGGCTGCGGTGAGAGCGAGACTTGGGGGTGGGCAGGGGGTCCTCAACGGGAGCTGCATGCTGAGGTTAGCTGTTCTCTACAAAGGAGGTTCCCATGATACCTTGCTGGGAAGGGGCATCCTCGGCGACTGGGACTGAATCCGCCATGGCTGGGGTGCTTTCGAAGGACGACATGGCGAGGAAACGAGTGTGAGTACACCCAGAGTGGTCCTACAGACAGACACAGATAGCTCAGAAGAAGGAGAGCATAAGGAATGACAGACGCAGCGAAGACGAAGAGGAACCTCGCGGCTAGAGGAAAGGCAGAACAAGAAGAGGAGGGAGATCGATAACATTTATATAGGAGGCCGCATATCGCAGTGACCAGAATAATAGCGTCCGTGCGTCGATATGGAAGGTCTCAGACCTGCAAAAAGTAATCTCTCTCACTTGAACGGGACACCGACTTCGTGTAAAATGTATGCAAATGCACTCTAGTACGTAAGATTTGTAGCAAGCGCATCAATAATTGCCGCAATTGCGCGTGGAAAGGATGTATGCGGTCTCAGATTTTGAGCAATTCAGGTGAGAGAATCTCGCATGGCCTGATTGCTATCTCGGTCGTGGCGACTGAAAGCGCCAGGCAGGTGAGAGAGATCCGCTGGACGGGCAGTAGTAGGGAGATTGCGGTTCGTAATCTTGACGTAGGGCGGCGGTGGCTTGTCTCAGAATCTAGGAGCACCAGCGATGCGAGTATTGAAGCTGGTGAAGGAAATCCCTTCGCGTGAGCATCACCCTTATGTACTTCCTGATAGGCACCAAGAAAGTCAATACCGGCTCTTTCGTGACCGACCATTGCGATTCTGGAAGCAAGAGAAGCCAGTGGAGGATTCCTATCGCCTTTGTACTTATTTCAACTTCTTACTTTGTGCAAACTCATGGAGTCTGTGTGGAATGAGATGCAACCCCGAAGAGCAAGCCTATATTTGGAACAAAAGGCCGATTTCCATGGTATATGGTGATTTCTTCAGTGCGTTGGAACCCAAGGTAACTGGTGGTCGCCATAGCATTCTTTGAAGGCAGGGTTGGACCGGTCCCATGTGGTGCATCATGGCGGATTGAGTTCATTGTCCCACACTATGTGCCCCACATCTACGAGCCGTCAGCGATGAATGATTGGGGAAAAGAGAACTACCAACATGGATTGACAATGCCTTCGCGCCAAGTGTTCGGCTGCCTTGTGTCCCAGAGTGGTGTTGCCTTTGTGGTAGAGCGCCGCAGGTGAAGGCACGCATATCTGGGAAGCAGAGGTGAAGGAGAGCCAACTTTGATATCAATTCTGGATGTGTATGGAGTGAATTGAGATGGAAGAAGAGCACATGGTGGGATGGAAGACGAGGTTCGAGGTTGGCCGTCGGGACAAGAGGCTCGTGGAAGGTGCGCCAAAGGCGTTAACCGAGCTGAGACTAGCTTTAATCTGACATAACCCAGGTGGGACTGCACTGATGCGCCGAGGTTGAGTACCAGGACTCTCACAACAATCCGCCCGGTCTCAGCCTATGCCACAGGTTCGATCTTTTATGGATGCATAACCTGTGCCTATACGCTGTGCAAAGTGCGCTCAGATGCTTGCCGAGAGTCTTCTGTATTCGCGTCTCTCATGAGCCAAGAGCCGGTCGCGTCCGCGTCCCACATCAATTGTCCATGGATCTCCATGTTCCTCATGCCTTAGGGAGTGCTAGGCTATCTCACCTCTGCTAGAAATATTCTACCTACTGGCTTCCTATTTATCTGGCCACACAGGGCCCACAAGCCCAGCATTGGCCGTAGATGCGGGGAAGCTGCCAAACCGAGGCTCTCCGCCCACGCAGATGGCGTAAGCTCGACGACCCATATATGTCGCGCGTTGAACGCGTAAAATCCTCGATATTCCCATCGAACATGTCTGGCGCAAAGAATATTGGCCCCCCTTCTACCTCTAGGCCAGCGCCAACACGGTTGCGACAGATCGCGTTGGTCGCGCGAGACCTGGAGAAAGCAAAACAACAGCTCGTATGACCGGCCACTAAGGGAATTGGGATCATACTGTAAGACTGATGATGTGTTAGACGCATATTATAGGCACAGAGGTCATCTTTGAAGATCCGCGAGTCGAACGGTTCGGCCTCAAGAACTTCCTAGGTATGTCTCCGCAACTGAACATATGATCTCTGCTGACAGCAGCAGTTTCATTAGGAGGCGACATTATCGAAGTTCGCAGCAACCTTCTCATCACATTCACATGTCGCTGAACGCAGCAGGTCGTAGCCCCGATTCGCGACGGAACGACGGCCGGACGATTGTTGCAGAAGCGCGGCGATGGCGGATACATGATCATAATGCAGACGGAGGACGCGAAGAAGCGGAAGGAATACATTGAGTCGAAGGGACTGGCGAAGGTTGTACTGGAGCAGGCGCATGACGATGTGATGTGGGCGCAGTATCATCCAAAGGGCATCAAAGGTCGGTATTGGCCTGGCTGCAATCGCTGGGCGAATATACGTGATACTGACGGCAAAATTAGGCAGCATGATGCCCGAACTCGACTCCCACGCGCCCACTCCCGAAAACCTCACCCCTCTCTCATCGCGCTTCTCCCCATGGCACGCATGCGGCCCCGACTACCCAGCCTACTCCGCAGGCATGAAACGATCATCGCATCTCACACTCGAAGGCTGTATCCTGCGCTTGGCTCCAGGTGATCTCGGCCACGAAGCTGCGGCGCGTCAATGGGAAGAGATATTCGGGATCGGGCGGAGCAGAGATCTACTGGCTTTCACAAATGCTCGCATGGGCTTCATACCAGGCAAGGAGGGAGTAAACGAGGGACTGGTGTCCATTACCGTAGGCGTGAATGGAAAAGAGAAGTTTGATGGGATCTTGGAGAGGGCAAGTAGGGCTGGACTGTGTGGGGATGGGTGGATCAATATGGTGGGAATCAAATGGTATTTCGTGCTGACTGGACACGGTGAGTCGAAAGGTAAACTATGACTAGTCCTCCGCAACCGATCAGTGTATATCACCTTACACACTCGTCCGTTAATGTTCCACAACCTGAGAACATCTTACACAAGGCCCCCAGTACTCGACGCGCGCTCGTCATCTACATTCACCTTGCAGGTATCCTCGATACCCAATCGCTTCTGACTGTCATCAGATCCCATACTAAGATTATCCTGGGGCGGTCTAGACACGGATCTTCCGATTGAATTGATGAAGGAAGTAAACTCAGCAGGCGGGCTCCGAGAAAAGCAGCCACGATAGCACGGCAGGGCGCACACCACAACCACAATTGTAGGCTCAAGAAGTGCCCATAAGTTGTTTTCGTCTTGAAAATTCAGCCTGCCCATGATGGTATAGACGGTACGTAGAATGTCGAATGCGATGGATATCAGGACAAGGCTGAAAACTAGGCCAAGCCCTATCTTTTGGGATGTGCACATAAGTGAGGACTTCACCATCGCGCATGGCAGGATCATCACTAGACAAAGTCTTAGAAATGTTGCAGGTACCGGATCCCGAGGGAGGGCTTACGCATCAGGTCCCCCAGGACATTGAGGACGCACCACATAACCAAAATGCTGACGAGGAGGTGTGGTGGCGGGTGACATGCTATCAGAAGTCAGTGTCAGTGCATCCTCGCTCGCGACGAGCAGACGAACCCGAATCTATAAAACGACGAGGCGAGCCACACTGCCAAAAGTTCGCCACCAGGCTGATGGCAAAACTAATCACAGTATACGCCGTCAACAGCCACCAGGCTATCCGGAACCGCCCAGAAACATGGAAAAGTCGCCAGTACAATGCTAAGAAGCTCGCTTTCACGGTGTAAATGGTACAATAAAGGAATATAGTCGCCGCAGCATCGAGTCTCTGGGTCACCATCACATCGTGCTCCGTTGGCGCATGCTCAGTCAGCCCGAGAGCATAGAGTTGGCCGTCATACTCAATAGGAACATAGAGCTGAAACGTTATAGTGAAGCCGAGAAGAAAGAACAGGGCGATGCCGTTGAAGTGATCATCCCAGCCGAGCCCATGCTTTCGCCAGCGAATTGCGAAGCGCCCGGCCGTCAGCAGAAGAGCGGCGGTGAACATCGTCCACGTTATAGCCTTGAGGAGTATCAGCGCCTGTACGTAACAAGCTGCATATGGACTCACACTGAAGACTTCGACTGAGATCACAAGCATGATGAATGAAAGCCTTGGGATGGAGTGACGGTTCGAGGTGGAGAAGCATGCTAGCGTGGGGTTTGCCGGTTTCCTCCATGGCGAACGTATAGCGGCTAAACTCGCATGTGTCGAGGGGCCAAATTCTCATGTGATTTTCGAACTCCAATCGGGGACTTTGCGCATGCGCGGCATGGGGCTGAGCAGCGTTTCGGGTAGTACGAGCACGGACTTCATCAATTGGACCACCTGCTTATCGCCTCTAGATATAACTCGCGATCGCCTTGTCACAGTCTATGCGCCAAGCTTTAACACCTACTCTAACTCTAGAGAGAGAGAGGTTCAGCTAGAAAAAGCAGTGGACGATAACATATTTGGATTGAAGACCTTTGTTCATATTGTGGTGTAGGCATAGCGTAGTGTAGGCGTGAATGTGTCTGCGGTTTGCACCCTAGGGCTGCGTAATAGGTTATAAGATATAGCAAGCCTCTGGGGCACCTATCGAATTTTTAAGGATTATTCTGAGCTTTTGCCCTTGGGGTGCGGCCCCTTACAACACCATTCACACGATTCGTATACTGGCCCTCTGTCTTACCACGTAGTCACTCTGGATCAGCCCAACACCAATCCTCCTGTACTTGCCATCCACACTAGTCGGTCTGGTAATCAGCACATAGTACTCCTCAACACGAATACCCATCCTTCCTACGACAACACATTGTTCTTCACGAAGGTCTTTACTCCCCTCAACGTCATACTGTATCCACCCTCTTTTCGTCCCATCAGAATCCAAGACCGCATACTGCGCTCCACCGAGTTCCATCGTACAGTTCTGAAATATCCATAGGCTAGAGATTATGGCATGGTCACACTCCTCGTCGAACCGGAGGTAATCAAACCAATCAACTGCGCCCAGGGGAGCTTCCACGAACCGAATGCATCCACTATATGCCATCCATGACCAAGATGGCACATAAGGGTCGCATGAGATCTCTTCTAGCTTGTCGTTCGATGCCTGCCAGAGGAGATTCCTATGAAGATACTTTTGGAAGATGCCATATCTACTTTGACATCTTAATGCACCCGCGATGCGATTCACCAACCCAGATATTGCAACGCATCTGTCGCTTAGGACCGTAAGGTTTCGCTTCGTGTAATCCTGGAAAAGGAAAGAAATGCATTCTAGGGTACGTCGCTCGCCTGATCGAAGGAGCCGGGTTGGGAAATTTGGATCGAGCGTAAAGTGCCTGTTCGTAGGAAGGCTGAGGATGAAAATATGTAGTTAGAGAGACGGCCTCTTAGGTGCTTTGAAGCTCGTACCATTCTAGCCGGGTCAGGTTCTCGCAGTAGACCCCTTCGCCACATTCCCAGTACATTTGGTTGGAGCTAAAGTGGATAATCCGTCGCGCCAAAACCCCTTCTTGCATTACCCATGCGCGCGTGTTAAGCCGGGCTCTTCCGACATCATTGTCAAAATCATCCATATCAGTACTGATATAGAACTGTTTGCCTAAGGCATCTTGAACATAAACGTACTCGGAACTTATATCACGCTCGAGGAACCCTTGGTAGGAGTCTATTGCTGCAGCTGCAGAGATTATGCAGTAAGCCGCCGAAAAGATACGTTCCATTTGGCCGGATTCGAGTTTCCAGTCTTCACCATGGTCCCCATATTGGATAATGCAGAGCGAGTCGATCCAAAGATAGGGAACACCAAGTTCTCGGGTCACCTTGACAGCATCTTGGAAAGTCTTTGGTAGACTAGAGACCTTGAATCCTTTCCGCCGTTGGGAAAAATTCTCCGTGGTGGTACAGAACCCTTTCATCTTTTCAACTGAAAGTTTCCCCCAGCAGTGAGACAATGCAACATATTCTTCTCTGCTTTTTTCGGAAGCACAGTCCAGCCGTATAAAGTCTGAGCCTTTTGAATCACCAACGTAGAGGACTCTCGTCGGTAATGCTGGCTTAGATTTACCCTGGTGCTTATTGCAATCGTGGAATTCGTTGCACCGACGAAGCCATGCGCGGAGCAGCGTAAATTGCGCAAAGTAATCGGATCGAGCTAAGATCGGGCGGCTAATCGGGGTGCTAGAGTTAATGTGAACAGCGTATCCTGTAATGACGGTGTAAAATGAGCGTTGTTTCTGTCTAGTGTATGAGAGCGGTCAAGGGCACTGACCTGGATCCGCACAAAATCGCAGAAATCGCGAGCGTCCTGCTCCAGCTCTAAGCTCAAAGCGTGTTCGCCATATCTTGATATTTCCATCATCACTGTAACTGCGTTGAAATGCTCGGAGGAGCATTTTACATATCGAACAGCTCTCCGCAGAAGTACGTATATCAGAAAGACTAGCGTTACGAGCAGTGGTTCTGCTAGCTTCAGCCACAATGGGGCTGCAGCAGGGACAAAGGTGGGTCGTAGCAGGTGGTGCACGGAACGGTAAGTATGAGAGGAATTGGCGCGCAAAGTCATTGTCAAAAGCCAGGGCCCAGTCGTTGTACCTCTATAACGCCAGACACACCAGCGTTAGAAGCAGCCTCACATTTCAGTATTCGCAGGTCAACTTACTAGCGTCCCATCCCCCCACGTCATGTCTGTTTTCTACGCCAGACACACCGGCATTAGCGGCGGTCTCGCATCTTAGTATTCGTAGGCCAACTTACCCGCGTTGTCCTCGTTTTCTACACCACCAGGCATACCGGCATTAGCAGCAGCCTCGCGTCTCAGTGTTCGCAGGTCAACCTACCCGCCCGTCCCAGTATGACGTTTCCGACATCATCCGGGGCCGCCACTATGCCACCAGACACACCAGCATTAGCAGCAGCCTCGCATCGTAGTATCCGCAGGTCAACTTACAACCCCTAGTGACTCAAACTCCCAAATCTCCGTCTTCTACCAGACACGCTGGCATTAGTAGCAGGGCATCATCTCAGTCTTTGCAGGTTAACTCACGTCAATTTCGTCTTCCTCCGTAAATGACCACTTATTTTCCATGTCTCCATGTAAGGGAGCGGTCTTTGGAGGGGGGGGGGGACCGTTGATTCGGTTTATACGGAAGAAAGTAAAATTGAGAGCGGTTATAACCCCCAGCCCGATGAGGTTATCAGGGATAAATGTTACAGTATTGATGGCTCATATAAACAT